>BQNB010035078.1:21610-51135 GCA_026074375.1 Tanacetum coccineum | reverse complement strand
TGTGCAAACTGCGTCAGATAGGGAAAACAGACAAACAGTCATTTTTAGGATTAAATATTAGAGGTTAAAAGTTGTTATTCGGATTTAAAATTCAGAGCACAAGTAGTTTTTAGGTCACTCTCAATCTACTTTAGCTTCTTTTCTCTTAAAAAGTTCATTAAGCTGTCTGTTTTTTAGCCCAAAATAAGCATTTTGTCTTTTCAAGTCAAAAGAAAAAACTCAGTATGATCTGAGTAAAATAGCAATTTTCAAATAGCTTTTTCTTGTTCATTTGATTTTCAAATTATGTTTCAAAAGCTGTTTTATGAACTTTGTAAGGTATACTTTAAGTTTGAATAAACCAAAAGACCATAAGGATCTTTTAGCTTATTGGAAAATAAGCTCAAAGTTCCCCTTAAGGACTGTTTGGTTTTCAGTTTTTCACTAAGAGCTTATTTGTAATCCTTTGCTTATGGCTTGCTTATTTCTGGTTCTCATTTGCTTATTAGGTTAGTTCTAGGATAGTCATAGCTTAATTAGTCCTAAGATAGCTTATTTACGATTTTAGCTTATTTAGTTTTGTTTCAAAGAAAAAAAAATATGGCTAAGTGTAGATTGTCTGAATTTTAAGCTTTATCTAGCTTATTAGTGACTTTTAGAAAAGTTGTTTTCACAAAAATAGCTTATTATTAGCTGTTTTACAACTTTGCTTTTTAAAGTTTTTCTAAAAAAATAAAAAGGGAAGAGGGGAAATCGTGGGTGAGCAAGGCTCGAACCCACGACCTCTACCCTCCTCACCTTTTATAACACAACACACAACACACACTAACCATCTCGCCCTGGGGTCTTTTTCGTTTTATGTTTGCACATTTAATCTTTTATACACATTTGAGCTCTTTTAGTTTATAAGCTGTTTTGACTTATTTCACAGCTTATTCGATAAGCTGTGTTTCCAAGCTTATTTTTCCTAGATTCCTCATTGTTCAAGCTATTTTTCGTAATTTTTTCAGGATTTTTATAAATAGTTTAGTATTTTTAAACATTTAATTTTGTTAAAATCATTTTTAATTCATAAAAAATTATAAAAAAGTCAAAAAAATATAATTCTTTTTTAGAAAATTTTCTTTTAACATTTAGGACTTAGGAAAATTAGATTTGCGTTCGTAGGATTTAAATTGCAAAATTTTGATTTTTAAAGAACGGGATTGATTCCCGTTCTTGTTTTCTTCACGTTTTTAGCTTTAAACACCTTCGTTTTTGGTCTAGTTTTCTTTGCCTTAGCTTTTTAGTCAATTAAAACTTATAAAAACCAAAAAGATCATTTTAGTCTTAATTTTGATAATTTAGTTTTTTAGGTCCCATTTATGATTCCCGTTTTACATATTTAGTTAAAGTTTAATTTCCCGTTATTAAAGTTAGGTTTAATTGTTCCTTTATTTGCTCACTTTTAGGATTTTAGAAAACAAATCATCTTCGAACCAATTCAAATCATTGTCCAAATAACAAACGTGGTCTCAATTTCATAAATCTTTGGGAAAACGACCCGGTAATCACTTACCGGTTAAAACGTGTAGTATTTTTGTAAGATTTTTCCTACTACCTTTGTCCTCAAGGGTAGTTTTGGAATTTTCTATACTTTGGATATTATTACGTATATAATTGACCTGCGATCAATTTTTGGCGCCGCTGCCGGGGATTTGTGATTAAGATTCCTTCGTTTGCAGTTTGTTGATCGTGATTTGGAGAACCTTTCGTCTTCGAAAGTTACGCTTTTGAGAAAATCAAAAATAAAAAAATTAAAAAATTAAAAATTAAAAATATAAAAAGTAAAAAATATTTTTCTTTTATTTTTAGTATAAGTAGAAGATTAATAAATAAGAAAAATACAAAATATTTGCTCTTCCGGATTTTTCTTGTGAATTCATTAATATAAGAAATAATTTTTTTTTACCAAGTTGGTAAAAGAACACCAACAAATAATACCTTCAACTGATGTATTATCCATCAATAAATTCCCGAACCAAGAATTAAAAAATACCGTCTTGTGTCCCACTTACGAAAAAAGACGCACCTCTTTCATATAAAAATTATATTTACTTAAGAGAGTTACCCTAAGTTTGTTGATTATTCGTAAACAAAAATATATACTCTTTCTCATTTTCATTTCTCCATTTCATTTGTTTGGATTATGCAAGCGCACTAAAATTCCAATTTATTTCAAAATAAATTCAAACGAGTAAACCATTCCGAGACGTCGAAATAAAGGACGTGCTCCAAACCTAGTCGAACCCGAGCTTCGTACTATCGTTGCACCAATGCGGAACGTACAATGGAAGAGCAACTCGACACCACGGAAGGGTACAGAGAAGCTATCTTTTTAAACCAGAAATTGTGTATAAAAGGAACCCTACGGCACAATGTTTAGCAAGAGATTGAAATAGTATTCTAATAGAAATTAATAGCAAATAGAAAAGTTTTACATTGTGTTCTTCTTAGTACTTGTGTTAAGATTCCGCATTAGCACATAGTATTCATAGTCTGTCTCTCATATTGTTGATTTGGATTTATTCAAGTTAGCTATTGTCCTACAAAAGGCTAAACAGATCCAAGACTTTGGACCTACAAGTAGAGGATCTCGTTACCAAATTCGTGAATTAATTTTTCCCTCCCTCGAAAACCACTCACTTAAAAAACAAAATCTCTTGATTTACCGAAAAATTCGATGAGTCTTTTAGTGAAGCGTAGGAACGATTTAAGGAAATGCTTAGAGCTTGTCCCCACCATGGATTTATGGAGTTAACCCAAGTTGATACCTTTTATAACGGTTTAAATGACAATGATCAAGACTCATTAAATGTCGCGACGGGTGGAAATCTTTTGAGTAAGACGACTAGAGAGGCTTTGAACATAATTGAGAATAAATCAAAAGTTCGTTATTCACGAAATAAACCAAATGCTTCTAGGATGAATACGACTTCTAGGGAAAATATTAGCAAAACGGATAAGAGAATTGATAAGCTTGCAGATCAAATTTTGACCTTAGTCGAGATTGTTTCTAAGAAAGTTGTCACTCCCGCTCCGGTTAAAGCGATTGAGGAAACTTGCGTTACTTGTGGTGGTGCCCATTCTTGGTATAATTGTCCGACTACCGATAACAATCAGGCTAGTGTTTGTGCGACTACGAGTACTTACAATCAAGTTAACCCTCCGAACCGTGTTAGTAATCAAATGGCACCACCCGGTTTTGCTCCGGTGCAAAACAATGGTCAAAATAGGTTTAATCAAAATCAAGGTCAAGGGAATAATTTTAATCGGGGAAATAATTTTCATGGTAATCAAGGTTTTCAAGCTCAAAATAATCATGTTCCAAATTTTCAAAACCAAGGATTTCAAAACCAACCTTTTCAAGTGCCTAATAATCAAGTTCAACAAGAGATTTCAAATGATTTTTCGAGTTACAAGAGGAATAACGATCAAATGTTTTGTTGAGAACATGCAAATCAAAATCAAACTCGTTGAAAAGGGCCTTAAGAATGCAATTTCAAAAACCCGATAAAATCCAACAAGCCAGTCTGATGAATTGACAAACTACCTTTCAAAATAATTTGCAAAACATGATATGTTGGATACTTTCAGGAACCAAGCTCAATTGGGTATCTTTGGGTAATCTTTCCAAAACGAAGGTGAGATTGAAAGCGAGCACTAATCGAAGTGGTGTTGCTAGAGGGCCCTTGAATCCTTACTATCTCTGAAAAGGTAGTGGAACGAGAAAAGAGGAGTCAACGGATAAGGAGAAATTCTAATTTCTAAGGATGACCGCCTATACATCCCACTTACGGGTATCCCCATTTCTATTACGGCAACCGAGTGTTTCAAGACTTTCGCCTAAAACACCAACTCCATTCCGGAACACCGAATGTTCCGATGATCTTACACTAAGCCAATTATTCCATATCCTTCTCGGACTTAATCAAGAAAAGTCTGTGCAAGCTTCGATCAAAAAGAGAAGATTTTCAAATGTTTCAAGTTTGTGTTTTACATAAGTTTTCGCGGATGCCTTATTTTGATGCCAGTTTGCTCCTACGATTAAGAGTTTGCTCATGAATAAGGAAAAGTTGCTTGAGTAGACTAAGTTAAATAGAACGAGAATTGTCGGCGATGCTTCTTCAAAAGCTTCCCGAAAAGATTGGAGATCGACATGTTTCAAATTCCATGTAATTTCCGAGAATGGTTGTATGTTCCGCCTTGGCCGATATTTGCCAAGCATAAATCTTATGCCCCATTTCTATTTGGAAAAAGCTTCTTTACTGAACTTACACAAATGGATGAATTTAGAATTACGCGGATCCCGATCGATTTACTTATCCTAAAGGAATCGACTGAAGACGTTTTTGTAAGTTGGGAAATTTCATTTTCCTAAGACTTTGTTGTTGTCGATTTCGATAAGACGATCCACGAGTTCCTCCTCATCTTGGGGATTTTTTTGTGGACCGGTCGTGCTTTCAAATTGTTGTTTATGGTGAAGATATAACTTTCGGGTTGATAACGAAGCCGTCACTCTTTAATCTAGATCAAACAAGAGACAATCCTCTACAAATGATAAAAGGTTTCGGTAACCGAATTGAAATCATTGATGCAGTTTGGGAGGAGTATGCTTCGGAATTGTAGGATTTTCTAATTTTTTCGGGTGGGCAATCCCACCTCGACGGTCTGATGTTTACTTCCGAATTCATTTTGGAAGAAATCAGCAAGCTTATCTTAAGGATGATTCTTTTGATTTTACCAGAAATTGATCATGCCGATTGCGATCCGGAGGGAGATATTTGCTTAATTGAAAAATTGTTAAATAATGACCCATTTCAACTTCGTCCGATGGACCTTAAACAAAGTGAAGTCACCAAGGCGAAATCTTCAATTGAAGAGCTACGAAATTAGAGTTAAAAGATTTACCGTCTCACTTGGAATATGCTTACTTAGAAGAAAAAGACAAGTTACCTGTGATTATTGCAAAAGGTTTAAAAAATGATGAAAAAGAAGCTCTCTTAAAGGTGCTTAAATCTCATAAATGGGCCATTGCTTGGAAAATCACCGACATCAAGGGTATTGACCCTCGTTTTTGTACATACAAAATCTTGATGGAGGATGATTACAAACCTGGTTCAAGTCAAAGACTGGGTACACCATAAAATCACGAGGTAATCAAAAAGGAGGTCTTAATACTTCTTGAGGCCGAGTATGATTTACGTTCATACTTTTTTTTTTTTTATTGTGACAGCCCAAGGGTTATCCAGTGCATTGTGTTGTTCCAAAGAAGGTAGAATAACACGTTGTTTGATAATGAGATAATGAATTAAATTTTGACACGTTTAGTTACGGGTGGAGAGTTTGTATCACTATAGGAAGTTAAATAAAGCAACTCGAAAAGATCATTTTCCATTACCATTTATGGATCAAATGTTAGAAAGATTAGCCGGAAGTGAGTTTTATTGTTTTCTAGATGGATTTCAGGGTATTTCCAAATACCAATAGATCCCCAAGGACCAGGAGAAAACTACTTTCAATGCACGATGGAACTTTCGCGTACCGGGGTCGCATTGCCTTTTGGCTTGTGAACTGCTCCTAGTACTTTTCATCGGTGTTTGATGGCATATTCCATGATATGACCGAAAAGGACTATGAAGGTTTATGGATGATTTCTACGGTTTTTCGGGTGATAGTTTTGATTCATGCCTCTCCCAATTTAGAAAGATGCTAAACGGTGTGAAAGAACACGAAATTTAGTCTTTAATTAGGAGAAGTGCCACTTTATGTGTATATTAGAGAAGGGATTGTGTTAGGATAAAATTTCAAGTCGGTTATTTAATGGTGATATTGCTAAAGTCGATGTTATCGACTAAAGCTCCATCACTCGACTACCGTAAAAGGTGTTCTGAGTTTCCAAGGTCATGAGGTTTTTAACGACCAAGACTTTTCCAAAATAGCTAGACCAATGACTCACCTTCTTGAGAAGGAAACACCGTTTGTGTTTTCTAAGGATGTATTGATGCTTTTCAGACTCTTAAAAAGAAGCTTAAAAGCTGATCTTAGTTGTCCCGGTTCGGAATACCTTTCGAAACTCATTTGTGATGCAAGTGATTTCGCGATTGGTGCTGTTTTAGGAAAGACAAGTCGAGCACTTTTCGCTATACATTATGCTAGTAAGAAATGCCAGAAGCTCATATTCATACACTTACACGATACAGAAAATGCTTTGCCGTTGTGTATGCTTTTGAAAGTTTCGGCCATATCTTGGTCTTGATCTAAAAAGCATAGAGTATTACGGATCCACTCGGCTTTAAAAGTACCTTATGAACAAACAAGAGCTACAGCGAGGTTGCTCCGGTGGGTTTCTTTCTACAAGAAATTGATATCAACATCCATGATAAAAAAGGAAGTGAGAACCTCCGGCTGATCATTTATCGAGACTTGGAATCCTCATTAGGATGGTTAGAAATCAAAGGACTAAATGAACATGGTTCCTTAGAACAACTTTGGTGTATAATAGTGAGAGTCAACATGGTTTTGCGGACTATGCATAATTTCCCATGCGGGGAATTTTTTCATCAAAGGAATGACGACTCAACACAAGCAGAAAGTTTTCAAGCCGTTAAAATTTATTTCTGGGACGATCCCTATCTTTAAAAGGCGCTCCTCATAAATGATGCTAGAGTTGTAGTAAAGTTTTTGAAGTCTCTTTTTGCCCGATTCGGAACACCTAGAGCTATTATAAGTGATCGTGGGACCCATTTTTGTAATGATCAGTTTGAGTATGGGGTCACTTATCGTTTAGCTACCGCTTACCATCCTCAAACGAGTGGTCAAGTGGAGGTGTCCAATCGTGGTTTGAAACGTATTCTAGAAAGGACGGTTGGAGAAAACCGTGCCTCGTGGTCCGACAAACTAGATGACGCTTTATGGGCATTTCGTACTGCTTTTAAGACACCAATTGGTTGTACGCCCTACAAGTTAGTGTACGGAAAGTCTTGCCATTTACCTATTGAGTTAGAGCATAAAGCATATTGGGCTTTGAAACATGCTAACTTCGATCTTAAAACCGCGGGTAATCACTGGAAGCTTCAACTTAATGAACTTAATAAGATTCGTAATCAAGCTTACGAGAATTCTTTGATATATAAAGAGAGGACGAAGAAGCTTCACGACTCAAAGATCAAAAACCGCATTTTCAATGTTGGTGATCGAGTTTTACTCTTCAACTCTCGTCTTAAGATATTCTCCGGAAAGCTTAAAACTCGTTGGTCAGGACCTTTCACCATCACCAAAGTTTTTCCATACGGAACCATTGAGTTATCTCAATCCGATGGTCCAAACTTTAAGGTGAATGGTCATCGTGTGAAGCATTATTTCGGAGGGGACTTACCACCCAAGGTAGTCCAGGATCTCCACACTTTCTCCAAGGACGAATGAATTCGGGGATCGAGTCAAGCTATGTGACTCGGTTACCAAAAACAAAGCGCTTCGTGGGAGGCACCCCATGCTTATCTTTCTATTTTCTTTCTTATTTCTAATGTGATGTGAGGAGGCTTGTACTTTTCCGATTCTTGTTGTTTGTGCTTGTGATTGTTTGCAGGATTGACCCAAAATTTTCTGAAGACTCTCGTGTTTGGTGTTTTGTCCCGGTTCACTCGAGCTTCCTAGCCTTTTCTTGCCATTAGTTTGGGGAAATCCGATATCCTAGATTATTATCGACTAACATTTATCTTTTAGCATACCTAATAAACGGCTTAAGATTTTTGTGATACTTTCTTCATGCTTAGATTATGCTTTCAACTTTTTGAGTTAGTATGGGGTTTTTAAGTCTTAAGCTAGGAAACATTGAGGACAATGCTTAATTTTAGTATGGGGTAGTATATCTTCGATATGATCTTGCCTACTTTTGCCCGTTGTCCTCACGTACCCCGTTTTCCTACAAAAATTTTAAATTTTTAAGCCTTAATATCTAGTATATTGTTCATAAAAAAATTGTGTGTAGAAAAATGTTGAAAAATATAAATAGTTAGTTGAATTGAATAAATAGAAAATAGTTGACACGAATGTAGGCTTTCCGTTGGTGAGAATAAAAAGTAAATTTTGACCCGACCGATTTTATATCTTAGCTTTCTCCTTAACTATAAATAGATTGATTTTGCTTTATGTAGAGTATAGCAAAAATTTTAGTCTTAGTTCAAATTTATACTTGAATTTTTCAAAAAGAAGTCTTCTTTCATTTAAAATAAATAAATAAATAAATAAATATATATAATAAAAAAATATATAATAATAATAAAAACTGTGGGCTGATAAAAGTTTACTGCCTCTTGCCGGCTCACAACCGATGTGGTAGTCTTCTAAAGAAAGCCCATAGTAAGAATAAAAATCTGAGACTGATAAAAGTTTGCTGCATCTTGCCGGCTCACAACCGATGTTGCAGCCTTCTAAAAGGTCAAGGGTTATAATTGCATAAATGTTATGTTTAAGTTTGAATTAATAAATAGATCTCTTTTTGTTAAATTCAAATATGCTTTTGAACTTTGATTATTTCATTTTAAGTTTTTAAATAAGCTATGTATATACGGGAAACTTGAGAGTTTTTGAAACCTAAGGTCCGTGAGTCCCGATACTAGTCTCTGTGGGGTGTCAAAAGCCTGGTCACTTAGCCGCAAGGTTGGGATGTGCCGAGACGAAAGTCGCTACATGGGATGATCTCGCCTTCAAACTCATTATTCTCAGGTGGAACGTGAAACATAGAATTTTGCAAAACGTTGATCCATGGTTGAAATTCAAAATAGCACATTCACCTAAGATATAATAATTGTCGGGAGTGAAAAGTTCACAAGTTGCAAATATGAGTAGTGTTAGCATCTTAACTGATATTTAGCGGTGATTTCGTTTTAAGCTTGGTTTGGAGCAAGTGAAAAGTCGGGGACGATGAATTTATCCTTTTTGGGGCATTCTCGGATCGAAATGCATCTTGTTCTATGATCCCTAATGGACACTTTGATGTGTTTTTTGTTCCATGATCCTAAAAGTTATCAATGAATAATGAAAATAATACATTATGTCACACATGAATAAGTTGTAGATTGTAGGATATAAATCATAGAAATCATAAAAATGAAAAAAAGTTTTGAAAAATGGGAAAATGGGGTGTTTTAAAGCTTGTGATTTCTTAACTCTCCCCACGAAAGTCTTTGCTACTTTTCAAAGATTTAGTTTGGGGAAGTTTTGAGGTATTTGGTTTTAGGGCATATAATATTGCGTGAGGACACGGCAATCACTTAGTTTGGGGAATTTTGATATGTGAAAAATCACATATCCTTTCTATATCAAAAATGACCCTTAAATGATCAAAATGTGCAAAAATATGCTTGTATTTGTGTATTTTGTTGTTTGTGAATGTGTAGGTACGGATATTGCAAAGATCACAAGAAAACGGTCAAAAACCGGACAAACACGGACACGAGAACGGATAGAGTGCAAAAGAGCCGGAAGTATCTAGCAAAAGGTCAACAAAGTCAAGTCTTGGTCAACAATGGTCAACCCACAAGAAGACAAAACCCTTGAAAATAACCAAAATGCCCTTATTGTTAACTCATTTTCACCAAAAGTCCCTAAACCCTTAAAACCCTAACACCGTTAGTCCTTTAACACTTAAGGACTAACGGTCGTTAAATCTCTTATAAAACCAAAAACATAAACCCTTAAATCTTTTCACCCGGCCCATTTCTTTTTATAAAAGCCCAAGTCAACGACCCAAGCCCCTGGGTCAAACAAAGATATAAAAAGAAAAGAAAAAGGGCGGGAAATCCCGTTTTTACTATTCATCGTCTTCTTCAGTTTAACCTCGCATCAAATCAAAGGGTAAAATGCAATTAATGACATGGCTAAAAGATTTGAGTGCTATGTTACATGTCAGCAAAAGGAAACGTCATAAGAGCTCATGATTGGTCAAGAAGGGTCAAGGAATGACACGTTGGAAGCCAAAAGAAGCACATATGTAATGGATTTTTACACCAAAAACGGGCAAAAAGAAGCAAAAAGCTCTGACACACGGATTGCCACGCTGGCAATCCGTGTGCTCACACTTTGATCCAACGAACGCAAGATGGGATCTAATGATTGGAAGAAAAGAAGGGCCAGGATCATTTGGAGCGTCTAACAAACTTGGGAACCTAGAAGCTTCACTCAGCAACTATAAATACAAGCATCCTCTCACTCACAGAAAAATATCCAGGAGTAGTTTTGAGTAGCTTATTATAAATTAGCTTTTAATATGTAATTTTCTTTCAAGTAATGTTTTAGCTTATTGTAATTTCAATTTCACCTTTGTAATCAACTCTTTTTATTAATATAAGTTTAAGTTTTCTTATTGTGCTCTTCGTTTTTCATAAATTTACTTTTGTGCTTTAATATGGTTAAATAAGCTCTGAAACTATTCCATAAGCTCTCAAACTATTCATAAACTTCTAAAAACTCAATTACTTAGATTCTAAATGGAATTGGATGGCTGCTTATAGAATCCAAGTGGGTAATAGTGCTTGAGGGTCAAGCTATAGGAGTAGACTAGGATTTGGTAATAAGCTTAAGCTGACCCTACCAACTTATCACTTGATAAGCTAGAGCTTGTTGATAGCTCATTTGAGCTTAAACTTAGCCTTGTTTAGAGCAAAGGCTTATGCGCGAGAGTTTCTCATTTTTTCCTTTTATAGTTTTAAATACTACACTTAGTTTAATGTCTAGCTTATTTTGCTTATTAGCTTATTGTCTGCTTAGTATAGTTTTTATCTGCTTAATTTTACTATTTTAGTTGTTAAATGTTGTTAATGTTTAGTTATTAGCTTAATTCATAGTTACTTATCATTTTTCTTAAATTTGTCATTAAAATCCATAAAATTAGCATAACATTATAGCTTATTAATTCTGCTTAATCTGATATTAAAACATGTTCATTAGGTTCATTATAAGCAGATTACCACCTGGTATTTCTATTTTGAGCTTAATTTCTAAGTTTCATAAGCTAAAATATGGACTTGAGTAAGATAAAGGGGTGTTTGGCATAAGACAACATTAATTAAGTTAGTGTTGTCAAAAGCTATTAAGTCCTTTATTTTGAACTTAGTTCTAATATAGAGGTTTATGAGGTTAGTATTTGAGGCTTTGACTTTAGTTTTTTAGTTGGTTAATTGATTTTAGCTCAATTGGTTAAGTTCTGTTAGCATAGATCAAAGAGCATATTCATTTTAAGCTCATTTGGTTTCTAGTTGTTCACCTTACCCCATTTGTACTCAGTTTAATGTTTCAAAAGAAGTAGAAACTAGATCTTTGGCCTGTGCTTGTAGGATTTAAGATTTGGATACCATTTGTGCAAACTGTTTAGTTTAAATATAAATGTAAGTTTTAAATAAATGTATTTGTCCACTGTATCATCACAGTACCATGTAAAAATCCCAAAGATTTATAAAGAATGCATGACACATTTTATGTCACCAAAAGTACCAATCTTATCCCAAAGATTTATAAAGAATGCATGACCAATTTAATGTCACCAAAAGTTCCAATCTTATCCCAAAGATTTATAAATAATGCATGACCAATTTAATGTCACCAAAATGTTTCAAGTATGTATTGCCACTTTATTCAAGGCACAGTAAATATCCTAAGAGTATAAAATAATGATTACAATTACTCTGAGAAGTTCATGAAACGATGCCACTAATATAACGTAAGTAGTTCATATGGCCAGTATTGTGGGCCCGTAAAGCCCAACAATCGTAATCCGACATTTTATAAAAACGTTTCGATTGTCCAGTGATAGCAAATCAACGCCGAACGGGGATTAAACAATCCTGAATAGATCTATTTATAACATTCGCCGTAGACAACAAGCTATAACATCGTGCCCAGTGATAGCTAATCACCCAACGGGGATCACCACCGAATAGTCAATTTCTAACATTCGCGCTCACACTCCAAGGTTTACAGATCATGAAGCTGTGACGTAGACTTATACTATAACCCATCACAGGTGTCCCCCTCCTTGAACACACCGGGCATGATTTAAAGAAATATACTCCCCGTGCCGTTGTCCCCTCTAAGAACACCCGAGCATAAAGTAAAAATATGGTACCCCTTTACCGGTGTCCCTCCAAGAACGCCCGGGCATTACCATTTTTGTCATCGAGTTCAAAATCGCATAACTAATCCGTAATCCTTTTTCAAAAGTAAAATATGCATTCGTCACCAAAAATGAAGTCAAGTAATGTATCTCATAGCGAGCTATGTAAATGAGTATGTAAACCAATTTGTAAACAATCATGTAAATGCATTTGTAAACAAGCATGTATCCCCCTCGCGGGTTTATAAACATTCAAAATATTGAAAAGAGAGGTTATGAAACTCACCTTGATGATGTAGAACGATTGACAGATAGGCATCTAATATGCACAACACGAATTGAAGAAGAAATGGCTCGATCAAGAAGTTGCAACTAATCTTAACGGCTAAGATCCATTAGCCTAGGATAATGTATTTGGATTTCCCAATGGATGGTTACATCAACGCGACACGTTGATAAAATATTTAGGTTTAAAGTTGTAATATCTTGGTAGTTGGTTAAATAAATCGATTGCAAATATATGCAAAGCGTGTAATATATATCCTTTATATATTACATATGAAAATTAACCCTTATATAATTCATACCGTGAATTATATCACAAAGACAATCAATCTAAAGATTAATGAAAAGTATATAATACCTTGCAGGTATTATATAATGAGTGTGTATAATTAATTTAACCAATTAGTTTGACATCAATTTAATTAATAAAAAGACTTTGAATAAAGATTTACCCATGTCTTAATGTTATGAATCAAACAAACCATGTTTGTAAGGTTTAGAACCCTTATAAAATATAAAATAATATTTTATAAATTATATTTCGTTTCTTCGACAGGTCGTGTCTAAAACAGTTGTCTCAATGTAAAAGTATAGTTTTCGTTCGTCGTCAAGTTATGATGTAGTTATATTTTGATATATCTTTAAAATATAACATAGTCCTTTTATCGGTTTCTAAAAAGGATAGCAATTTTAGTGAACCATTAATAAATATAGAAATTTATATAAAATTTCATCATGACTTTCCCGTTTATATAACATTTTCTATTTTCGCAAAACTCTACGTTTTCCATATTTATTGAATCTAACGTTTTCCCTTAATCGATATATATTGCAAAATATTCGCGTGTTTCAATATTTCAAATGCCCGCGTGTTTTAGATATAATATATATATATATATATATATATATATATATATATATCTAAACTAATCAAAATATTAAATATCATATTCATTTAACCATTTAACCACCATTGTATATCCGGTTTATAATTTATATATCTCGTGTTATGATTATTCGTCAAGGTATAAATCAAGCAAACCCTTGTTGTTTCGCTAAACCAAACGCCCTTTTTGTTGTCCTCTCTAAACCAAACGCGCCCTTTGTGTCCCTCTCTTAAACCAAACACACCCTATTTGGTGTTAATAACCATAAACCAACACCCCTATTTCTGTCACAATAACCAAACGCACCCTTGTGTGTGGCTGTTAAGCCAAACGCACCCTAATCCGTATTTCAGCCAACCAAACGCACCTTACTCGGTGGCTGTTGAGCCATACGCAGCCTAGCTGCTGACCCGGACCCTAAATGCGCCCTTATTTTTAATAACCAAACCCACCCGCACCCTTTTCTTTATAATCCAAACCAACGCACTCTGGTTGGTTTTTCTATCGAGCCAAACGCACCCTAATCGGTGCCGAAACAAACTAAACGCATCCTTTGTTGGATTTTTAATAAACCAAACGCACCCTGGTCGGTGCAAAACACAAGCACCTCGGGTCGGCTGTCCCGAAACCAAAACGCACCCTGCGTGGTGCTGTTAAGCCAAACGCACCCTCTTGTTGGTGTTATGACAACCAAACACCCCTTGGCTGTTTATAAAAACAATCGAACGCACCCCAGGCGCTGAGTAACACAACAAACGCACCCTATGTGGGTGACAGTAAAACCAACGCACCCTAAATTTGTGAAACAACAACCCAAACGAACACCCCCCCCCCTTGTTGTTTCAACCTTAAACCGAACCCACCCCTTTTGTGTTAACTTAAACCGGACGCAAACCATCACGAGTCGGCACCGCCAGGGTGCGGCTGTGGCGGCGGTGGTTATGACCGAACACCACCCATGGTGGTGGTCTCGGGGATGAAATAACCACCAACGAACACCCCTTTCTGTTGGTTACCGAGTAACACCAAACGGACCCTAGGTGCAAACTATACACCGAACGCCCCTATGGTGGTGGCTGTCGTCGGTAGAAAATGGGGAGGGGGAAGAAAATGGTGCGTGGCCGCGAGTGGTGGTGGGGATCGAGTAGATCCGGTGGTTGTTTTACACTCCTTCTCTCCCAATTATCCGGCCACCGCTCCACCGCCGCCATTTTCTCACCAAAACAAAAAAGTTGCCTGGAATGTTGTTTTACATCAAATTACTTTAGAGTCCGAATAATGAAAACGTGATTTAGTGGTTCGTTTTTGATAAATCAACTATGAATTAATATATATCCTTTTTCGTTTTCGAATCAAATAAGTTAAAAATAACTTTCCCTTGAGAGATGTAATAATAAATATGATTTATTATTTAAAATATGTTCCGAAAATTTTACCGGTCACGCGGTAATTGCTTTTATGTGACAATGAACGACCAAAAGTCAAAAAGGTCAAGTCAGACTCGAAAAGTCAAAGATTAAAATAGTCCTTTAAAATTTCGAAAATTCTCGGATGTTACAATTAAGTCCTTTATTTTGAACTTAGTTCTAATATAGAGGTTTATGAGGTTAGTATTTGAGGCTTTGAATTTAGTTTATCAGTTGATTATTTGATTTTAGCTCAATTGGTTAAGTTCTGTTAGCATAGATCAAAGAGCATATTCATTTTAAGCTCATTCGGTTTCTAGTTGTTCACCTTACCTAATTTGTACTCAGTTTAATGTTTCAAAAGAAGTAGAAACTAGATCTTTGGCCTATGCTTGTAGGATTTAAGATTTGGATGCTATTTGTGCAAACTGCATCAGATAGGGAAAACAGACAAACAACCATTTTTAGGATTAAATATTAGAGGTTAAAAGTTGTTATTAGGATTTAAAATTCAGAGCACAAGTAGTTTTTAGGTCACTCTCAATCTACTTTAGCTTATTTTCTCTTAAAAAGTTCATTAAGCTATTTGTTTTTGAGCCCAAAATAAGCATTTTGTCTTTTCAAGTCAAAAGAAAAAACTCAGTATGATCTGAGTAAAATAGCAATTTTCAAATAGCTTTTTCTTGTTCATTTGATTTTCAAATTATGTTTCAAAAGCTGTTTTATGAACTTTGTAAGGTATACTTTAAGTTTGAATAAACCAAAAGACCATAAGGATCTTTTAGCTTATTGGAAAATAAGCTCAAAGTTCCCCTTAAGGACTGTTTGGTTTTCAGTTGTTCTCTAAGTTCTTATTTTGAATCCTCATCTTATGGCTTGCTTCTTTATGCTTATTTCCAGGTTAGATTAGTTTATTAAGTTTAGGATTAAGTTAGTTTTAGCTTATCTTAGTTTGCCCTTAGCTTATTAAGTCATATAGTGGAAGCAACTTTAAGATTAAAGCTAGCAGTACTAACTCTAAGTTAGTACTGCTCTTTATCTAGCTTATTAGTGACTTTTAGAAAATTTGTTTTCATAAAAATAGCTTATTATTAGCTGTTTTACAACTTTGCTTTTTAAAGTTTTTCTAAAAAAATAAAAAGGAAAGAGGGGAAATCGTAGGTGAGCAAGGCTCGAACCCACGACCTCTACCCTCCTCACCTTTTATAACACAACAAACAACACACACTAACCATCTCGCCCTGGGGTCTTTTTCGTTTTATGTTTGCACATTTAATCTTTTATACACATTTGAGCTCTTTTAGTTTATAAGCTGTTTTGACTTATTTCACAGCTTATTCGATAAGCTGTGTTTCCAAGCTTATTTTTCCTAGATTCCTCATTGTTCAAGCTATTTTTTGTAATTTTTTCAGGATTTTTATAAATAGTTTAGTATTCTTAAACATTTAATTTTGTTAAAATTATTTTTAATTCATAAAAAATTATAAAAAAGTCAAAAAAATATAATTCTTTTTTAGAAAATTTTCTTTTAACATTTAGGACTTAGGAAAATTAGATTTGCGTTCGTAGGATTTAAATTGCAAAATTTTGATTTTTAAAGAACAGGATTGATTCTTCTTCACGTTTTTAGCTTTAAACACCTTCGTTTTTAGTCTAGTTTTCTTTGCCTTAGCTTTTTAGTCAATTAAAACTTATAAAAACCAAAAAGATCATTGTAGGACTTAATTTTGTTGATTTAGTTTTTTTAGGTCCCGTTTATGATTCCCGATTTGCGTTTTTAGTTAAAATTTACTTTTCCGTATTGATTTTTCGCAGTTAGGTTTAATTGTCCCTTAATTTGCTCACTATTAGGATATTAGAAAACAAATCATCTTTGAACCAATTCAAGTCATTGTCCAAATAACAAACGTGGTCTCAATTTCATAAATCTTTGGGAAAACGACTCGGTAATCACTTACCGGTTTCTTACGTGTGGTATTTTTGCTCTAAATCTTTGTCCTCAAGGATTTTTAATAAAATTCCTTATACTTTGATATTATTACGTATATTATTGACATAGATCAATTACCCTTTAAATCGTGGGACACCCCCACGATCATCGATTTATGTACAGAGCCTTGTTCCAGCCTATTTCATCGGCTATAAATAGATGGCATGGTCCTCAGGTATGTTTTACGCTTCCAAAACATACTTACTTACTTTACATACACTCATTACTCCCAAAAGCACATATTTACTCTCACGCCGGAGGTGATTCGTAGGGACACCCCATGCGCTTCACTTAACGTAGTGTTTCTATTTGTGTTGTCATACGTTATTCAAGACTTTGCAATCCAGCATTCACCCCCAACAACTCTTTGATCCCCATCGAAGCCTGATCCTGTCCATAGTTTCACAATCACGTACCTATACCATCCGTACTAGTTCGTGGTTCATAAGATTCTCATTTTCTATGGTGGTCCAATAAGGTACATCTTCATCACCTAGGTTGATTTCTTTAACTCTGAATATTGACCTAGTAATTCCTTCTCCTACCGTTATCTTGGATTTCCTACAATCTATTACGGCACTAGCGGTTGCTAAGAATCCTCTTCCTACAAGTAAAGAGGTCATAGGGTCTTTTTCGGTATCTATGACATAGAAGTCCTCTAAGAGTTTTAACTTTCCTATGTGAACTTCTACATTTTTAACAATTCCTGTGGGATAAGACTTAGTTCCATCCACTAAGCCAAAAACATGATCGGTCTCTTCTAATAATCTAATTTTAAGCTTTTTGAAGAGATATATGGGATTAAATTCACACAAGACCCTAAATCGGCTAAGGTATCAAAAGGCTTGGATTCTCCTAGTCTACAAGGCAAAGTGAATAATCCGGGATCCTTCATTTTCTTTCGCATTTCAACTTGAATGAATACAGACCCATTTTTACCTAACTCTAAACTTTCTACATATTTATCCAAAATCGCATTGTATATCGGAGCATGAGCTAGAACTTTAAGAACTGGTAAGTTAAGATGAGGTAACTTCAAGAACTGTTCTTTTTGTTTTGCTGTTCCAATTTCATTGACCGTTAGTGTTTTAACTTGTAGTTGGTCTTTTTGAAAATTATTTGTTGGTTTGAAACGCGTTTTAATAGCATTGACTGAATTGAGGAGGTAGGAAGAGATTTGGGGATCTTCCATTGGGTAAGAACGAGCAGACAAAACCGAAGAGATGGGATTAACATTCAATTTTGGGTTCTTAACCGTATCACTTGGGAGTGCTCCCGTCATTCGATCATTAATGGCCTTCAAGAATGTGTCAATTTTCTCGCTTTGTTGTTATTTGAAATCAGCTTCAAACTTAGATAATCTAGCGTCTTGAGATGCCATAAAATGAGACACCAATCCTTCGAGATTTGATTGATTGTTAAAATTTTGAGGATTGTTGTTGAAGGGGTGATTCGGGAATAGACCGTTGGGTTGAAAATGATTAGGTGGGTTTGAAAAATTGTTTTAAGAATTTTGAGGTTGCCTTCACCTAAAGTTTGGGTGACCTTCCATGACAGATTATAGGCGTCACCAAGATTATTTTGCTCAGGTTTGAAAGTGAACCACTTTCCTCCCGCTTCGTTAGTTTGCGAGGATGCATAATCAACAAAAGCTTGCTCAAGATTTTCCATGCAATATTGAGTATCGTGGGGACTACTACAAATCTCACATGAAAAAGCGATTTTGTTCACTTGAACGGATGATCTAGGAGCAAGATGAGCTTCCATCAAGCGTTGGACTTGATTTTCTAGCTCGATGAGATGATGGTTTGATGTATGTGGGACATCTTGAGTCAAAGAGATTACCTTGACTGGTTTAGCGAAGTCTCTTGGGTCATTTCAACTTTCGTTGTCATAGAGGGCGAGGTCCTCTATAAGTTCCCAGGATTCCTTGGCGTTTTTTTCACGTAGCTTACCACCGGCCGATTGATCGATGGTTCGCCTTGTGGCGGGATTGACATGGTCATAAAAGATTTGGACTTTGAGCCAAAGATCGATACCATGATGAGGGGCTTTTTGAAGTAAGTCCTTGAAATGAGTCCATGCTTCAGAGAGAGATTCACCTTGATGTTGTTGGAATATCAAGATGTCATTTTTGAGTTTAGTAGTTCTTCCTGATGGAAAGAATTGAGCATGGAAACGGGTAGTAAGATCCTCCCAAGTGGAGATAGATCCCGCGGGAAGACGTTTAAGCTAATTGCTAGCTTGATCGCGAAGGGAAAATTGAAATGAACGCAGTCGCGTTCTTTCCCTGTTTTCAACATTAAGGTCAAGAGAGTCAACAATTTTTAGAAAATCTTTAAGATGTTGATTTGGGTCTTCAAACCAAAATCCGTGGAATGAACATCGGTTTTGCACCAATTGGATGGTGTCGGATCATAGAGGAACCACATTTTTCCCATCGGGGAGCTTAATGGTGTTTCGATAGCCCTCGTGGCTTGGTCATGAATAATCTCCTAAAGTGCGAACTGAATTTCTCTTTTCCATGTTGTTCAACGAAAAATAAGGTTTTACAAAACAAAGGGAATGAAGAAAAAGATAGACTACGAGAAAGTTAATAAAAAGATAATAATTATTCTCACTTGATAGGAATCTAATGAGTAGATCTAAGCTAGATAGAATCTGAAACCTAGACTATTCTCCGGCAGCGGCGCCAAAAACTTGATGTGCGTAGATTGCAAACCGAAGTTTTACAATCCCCTAGGCAGTGTACCTAATCGTTGTAGTGTAGTATAGGCAAGACACGGGTGATTGATTGTTCTCTAGGGGAATAGTTTGGGTAGGCCCGAATCGAATGTTACTAAGGTCTAGAGGTTGAAACAAGATTATTTTTGAATTTTTATATTTTTTAGAAAGCAAGTAAATATCAGGTTTTGAAGGGGTTTTGATTTAACTAATTAACTACTAATCTACTTCTAAACTAATCTAATTATGTAAAAACTCGTATAGGTAAACAAACATGCTCACTTAATCATGCACTACTCCTTAGATGCTCTTCTTAATGCTATTACCTGTCACCCTTGCGATGTAATGTGTAAGTATTTCCTAATTCATAAGCAGGTTGTCAAATCCACTTTTTATGACTGAATAGGACAAACCATAAGTAAGGTAGTATGAAGACTATTACAAGGCTCCTAATGATAGATCATATGCAATAAAAAAAACTTAAGAGGAGATCAACCCCCTAAAAGTAAGGTTGTATGAAAACTATTGTAAAGGTATCCTTTCTACACAATCACGTTTCCCTAGACGTCTTCGCGTTCAATTAAAGAAACTAGTTTTCTAGAGCCTAACGCGTAAACCATCAACTAGAAGCAATAATAAGAGGAATTACAAACTAAGTTTCATGCAATCATAAGCAAACAAGTAATAAATTTAGCCTAACATGTTAATTGAAAGCGAAGAACAGTTAATCAAACAATACATAGACATATTGAAAAATTAAAGGGATAAAAGAGCTGCATTTCAATAAAACATGGAGTAATGATGAATACAATAGGGTTATAAAACCCTAAAACGTCTCCTACAAAGTATAAAATCGTTCCCCAAGTTTTCCACACATAAAACAGAAAAACTAGGGTTTGTATATATAGAAAAACAGTTGCAACGGCGTCGCTTGTTAATTACAATGTCGTCGACCTGCAGAATCTTCTATGGGCTTCTTTAAGTCGGCAACTCAGACGTCGTCGCCAAAATCTCACACGCTGCTTCTTTATGATCCTAACGCCATCACAAGGATTTGTGATGCCGTCTCCACAAATTGTATGCTAAATCTTGAGTGTCTTCTAGGAGAGTTGCAATCTTGTCCTGTTTCTTCCCAAATTGAGACCAAATAGTGTATGTCCTCCAAATGCTTCCCAAATGCTAAAATCACAAAAAAACGATTAAGCACAATAAATGAGGATATTTGTATCAATTCGGGGGTTAAATGGCCCTGAAAAAGTGTATAAAACTACACCTCATCACAGATGTTTATGATGGTAATGAAAAAGTGATTCTTATTGTGTAGTATCAGTGTTTCAACTGATAGTATAAAATGTCTTTGTTTTTTAATAATGTTGACAATAAAAGTCAAAGAATGATGTTCACCACTAAGAACCTATAATTGTCCTTGACTGTCAATTAAAAATTCCACATGAAATGTCATAAAACAAAAATTGTCACAGCGCACAAACATAATAGTACAACTTGTCAAAGAACCCTAACAAATGTCTAACAACAATAATAGTACTTATTTGTGCACAAACACAAACCAGAAAATAAAACATGCTCATTGTGTTAAGACTGCAAATCAATTCAAAGTACAAGTAGTTTGGTTGCTTGTCTAGCACTCTTTCTTGTCTGACTCCTACTTGGTTGGTAAAGGTTTACATTACTTGAGGTAGCCCTCTTTCTCTTTTGACTACTATTTGGTTGTGAATCTTTTCCATGACTTGAGCTACAAATCTGTCTAGTCTGACTGCCACTTGATTCGGAATCCATTGCCTGACTTGATCTTCTGGAAACTTCAACTGGTTTAGCATCCTGCAAACCTTCTGGTCTAGTGTGTTTCTTTGTCTTACCAGTAGGTTGTTGGTCCCTTGGACCTGTACATGCTCTTTTGTTGTGGCTTGTTCCACCACATTTACTATAAGTTATTGCCTTTCCCTTGAAAGCTTCCTATTTTTTACCATATGTTGGTTTAGTTTCTTTTCAGACTTATCATCTTTGATGACTCTTCTCTTCTTCTTTGGCCTACCAATTGGATTGCTTATTGGTACCTCATTATCACAATATAAGTATCCTACATTCTCATCATGCATATGTTTAACTACTGGACAAACATTAGAAGTTGAAGCATGATTTGAAGTGTCAACATGTTCATCCTCTTTACCTATATCATGCCACTTTAACATTAACAACCTTGATTCTTTTACACTTCTAGAAACAACCTCTTCTTTACCCATACTAGGCCACTCTATCATCAACAACCTTGAGTCTTTTCCACCGCTAGAAATAGAATTATCTTCAACAATCTCCTCAATAACTACGCCATTGCCTAAACGTTTGTGTGAAGATCGTTTAACCCATCTAGGATATGTTTTACAGATAACTTATATACGCAGCGGAATAATAAAGAACAATAAGTTATCAAACAAGGTTTTACCAAACATTCCAGCCCCAATATTATTTGATCAAGATAATACGGTTACATCAACAAACTGTAACAGGAATCATAAGATTCTTGAGGCTACACCACTTATGCTAGCATCTACTTCTTGTTGTACAACTACAAAACTAACTCTAAACCCTAGGCACCTTTATTAGGGATGATGCCTAGACACACACACACCTTTTAGTGTTTACATCTTTCTCTTGTGCACACTCTAAACAATGTCTATGGATCTCTTTATATAGAGAGTCCATAAGACTTACAAGGAAACTAATTAAAACATTCATAAAGGAATTCTAATTGTATTATGAAACTTTCTTCTTTCCTAATAACTATCTTTGACTCATTAAAGCACGTTGACCAAGAATTCTTCATCTTTGTCTTGTTTCCTTTATATCATATATTGTTTCCTTTTGTATCATCAAATCAATAATTCCCAACAATCTTCCCCTATTTGATGATGACAAAACAAACAATAAATTCTTCCCCTTAACTTCAGATCTTCCCTTAAAGTTAAGATTTCCTTGCCATGTCGTGCCACCACACATAATAAGTTGCAAATAATATCATCTTTGTAACATCTTCCCCTTTTTGTCATAAACCAATAGGGGACTGTGAAGATATGCAACTTTGATCTTTACAACCACAAACCATATATCACACTTCTAATCCAAGCTTTCCAATGTCTCAAATTACCCTCCATGACGCACCTTAAGAAAAATGAACTTGAGCAGTAGAAACTTACACTAGCAGTAGTAACAAAGGCTAGTAGTAGTAAAAACCTTCACCTCAATGTAGCATGTAAATGGTTAAACATTTTAACAATAAGCTTCCCCTGAAACCCATATGTTAACCATTTCTTGAATCTTCAATTCTGTAGGCTCTATGTAATGATCACTGATGAAGAAAACTAAGTATAACCAACTTGATGTAGAAGTAGAATAACCCAAACTTGTATCTTATGTCTTGCCCTATAATATGATAAGAACTCATAATCTTCTTCTTCGTTTTATGAGTAGACCTCGATCTCTTGATAAATCCGCATGCCTATACATGAGTCACTGAGCCAAGTGATAGTAAATACCTGTGAGTACTACAATGTATCTCCTTACATCAGGTAAAAACTAGTTTTATCAAGTCTTCATCATAAACCGTATATAACCAAACAAGTTATCTTCAAGACCAAAAGATATAATAAGAACACGCATCTGAAAAATCCACTTCATCTTCAAATAAGTGATAAACAATTTTCTTCGTAATCAATTAATCCAATAAATACTAGCCTTTAATTCAGTTAAGAACCAAAAACCAAAACACCTTCTGTGTGTGTCACCCATCTGTCCAAAATCTTGTATCCATCCGAGAAGAAAAATCATTCCTTGTACGATATCGGATGACATTAACAGTATAAACATTTTCTCGGACGAAACAAACAGTACCTTCGAACAGTATTAATCATGCTCAACAGTATTAACATGTAATGAAAGCAGTACTAACTTCCTTGTTCGAACAGTTAGCAGCATAAACATCCATGTTGAGCAGCATTAAAATCATTTGAACACCACATGCTCGAACAACTGTATAAACCTTCCTGTATATGAACAGTATAGATATCCTTGGCATACTATTGACTTTGCATTCTTCACCATATAATCGAAGATATAACCAGTTACGATTTCTTTTAATTTTCTTCTTAGTCACTTTATACATTCTGATTCACATGCAAACTCGAAATTAAACAGCCGGTCACAACAAACCGTTGGCAAAAAATAGAGTCCTTTTTATTCTTTTTCTTCAATTTATAAAACCTTGTAGATCCTAGATCGAGAGCCACATGGCTCTGATACCAATTGTGAAGATCGTTTAACCCATCTAGGATATGTTTTACAGATAACTTATATACGCAGCGGAATAATAAAGAACAATAAGTTATCAAACAAGGTTTTACCAAACATTCCAGCCCCAATATTATTTGATCAAGATAATACGGTTACATCAACAAACTATAACAGGAATCATAAGATTCTTGAGGCTACACCACTTATGCTAGCATCTACTTGTTGTTGTACAACTACAAAACTAACTCTAAACCCTAGGCACCTTTATTAGGGATGATGCCTAGACACACACACACCTTTTAGTGTTTACATATTTCTCTTGTGCACACTCTAAACAATGTCTATGGATCTCTTTATATAGAGAGTCCATAAGACTTACAAGGAAACTAATTAAAACATTTATAAAGGAATTCTAATTGTATTATGAAACTTTCTTCTTTCCTAATAACTATCTTTGACTCATTAAAGCACGTTGACCAAGAATTCCTCATCTTTGACTCATTAAAGAAAGTTGACCAAGAATTCCTCATCTTTGACTCATTAAAGCACGTTGACCAAGAATTCTTCATCTTTATCTTGTTTCCTTTATATCATATATTGTTTCCTTTTGTATCATCAAATCAATAATTCCCAACAGTTTGCTATGAGTCTAACTAACAACCAATGAATCCACCAAATGTAGTTCTACCAATGACACACTAGTTTCTATATAAACCTTTATTTCTTTACACCCGGGGACATAATTCAATAATTTATGACATCAGCATCCGCTATTTGCGGAACCAAACCATCATCTAAAGATATCCCAGGGATCCTAAAATGGGTGAATGATATCTTATTATAATCCGCTAAACCTAGTTCCTTAATCATCCCATACAATTCATAAAGGGTAGACATATCAGAATCTACTAAGTCAGCATAATCTAACAGAGCAAACTAGTACCGTCTTTCAGGTGGTTTGGAAAACTCACATTATGGTGGATTTTAATGGTGAACAGGTTCGAATAAGTGTCTGAACAAAAAAAACAATAAAATGAAAAGAATCAAAATCAAAACAAGCAGTGGAATTTTGAAATTCAACATAAATCACTCTTTGCATGTTCATAAATGTAACATCAAACCAACGAAATCATAAAAATCAATATGAAACAATGCTTGCCATAAAGGACACCAATATCAGGAATTGGATCACTATGAGCTCGAATCTACCAAAATTGAAGTTTAGCCATTCTGATTTAGTGATTTTTGTTGTTGATTTGCATAAATCAAGGTGTAGAACCATAGAGAGGGTGAATACGGTCTTCTTGACTTCTTTAAAGTTTATAAAACTTCAAGTCTCAAAGAACCAAGTTGTGTAGCGATCGAATTAGCTATAAGAACATGTTGATTATCTTGATTATGCCATGTTGGCATTTTTTTCTCTAGTTTTACTTTCTGTAGTAGGTAGCTAGAGTTGTGAGTGTTTATGGCTTGTCATAAGCATAGTTTTTAGGTGTCTATCAATCTCTTTGCTTGAGGTTAATGTGGTATTTCAATCACATTCCATTTGTACTCAAACTTTTTCAGTTTTAATATACTTTACTAGGGTAACCTTTTACCCAAAAAAATAGCTATAAGAACAATAAGTAGATGAAGAGAGAGAGAGAGACCACGATATATACCGGTTCGACATAGGGGGTTTATACCATCCGTACGTCCAGTTGTGAATCCATGATACCGATACTATTACTCTAGTATAATCCTTATGATGGACTATAAACTGTATTACAACTTCGCTCCACCGATAAGCACTAAGATCGGCGCTCACTAAGAAGAGCTAATCCCTATGGTATTTCGCCCTCGGAATCTACCCCTAAGAACCTGTGATTTGACTTTTCTTGTAGAATCACTAAGATCAAGTAGGACCACTAAGAACTTCTCCTTGAAAGCTTACCAAAACCCTAACTAGATCACCCAAAGATCTAGGCTTGATCACTAAGATACAAGACTTCCCTAACAACCAAATTGAATGGAAAGTTGATTGTTTAAATCAAATCCTAACCTATCTAGAGACTCGATTCTAAAAGAAAGGGTATGAGAAAGAAGATTCTTGACACATGTGTGGATTAGGTACTTGTGTGTCTCTCTTGCGGAGATTTGTTCTTTAATAGAATGATAGATGAGAAGATTAAGAACACAAGAGGTGTTAGACTTAGAGGATAGGAGAAGAGAAAATGAGTGAAAGAAAGAATGGCAAGAGTTGAGGAATATAAGAGCCAATGAGGGGTATTTATAGGCCAAAAACCCAAAGTGGGAAAATGCACTTCGAGAGTGACGCGTTGGCCATGTGTCAGCGCGAGCTTGATCGGCTTTTCGGGTTTTTGGCCTTTTGAAATTCCCAGTTCTTGTTAAACCTCATTGTACTTCACGCTTGACCTTTCTATGATTTCTTTCGATCAGGTAAACCGACTCAAAATAACCATTTGATAAAGACGTTTCGAAGATATTTAAAAGAGTTTTGGTGAAGTTTGTCCAACTTTAATGAGATAGAATAAGAACATTGGACAAAGGGGTATGTCTTGGAGATATTCACCTCATATGTATTTGTGTTTAGTTGAAAATAACTCATGGTTTTAGTGGATGAGTTGGTCATAGTTAGGATAAAAAGAAGATGCCAAAAGGAATATTCTGGCTTGGAGAGGAAGTGTAGAGATGTTTAGGGATAATTTTAATTTTAAATTCAATTATCACATGTGAGATAAATGTGTGAAGGATGTGAGTTGGCATTGATGTGATGGAAAGGAGCTTTGGTTTCAAATTCAAATTTTAAATTTGAATTCTAAGGATAAGGGTAAGGATGAGTTAGAAGTGAGTTGAAGTGAGTAGGATATGAGTTGTATTGGATGTGATGGTGACGTGATAAAAGGGAGCCTAAGTTTCAAATTCAAAATTTAAATTTTGAATGTTAGGAGAGGCGATGAGGTGGCAATGTGTGTGGGAGAAGTTTGGTAAGTGTGTGAGGATTTGAATTCAAATGTAGAGGTGTGTGAGTATGTGTATAGGAGAAGAGTGTAGGGGAAGCTTTAAGTGTGTGTATGTGTGTGTATAATTTGAATTTAAATGGGAGGTGTGTGTATGTTTGTTGCAATGGAAAATGAAGAATGATATGGATTAGGTAGTAGAGAATGTTTGATGTGATGGATGATCCTATATTGAAAGTTGAGGCCAAGTTACGTTACAATCAAGAAATACAAAGAAGGCGTCATTGTGTAAGGGAATGTGAGTTATACTATGTGGGGGTATGTTGTTTGGGGATAGGTTCTAATTAGGAAGGTCTATATGCTTTATAGTTCTGAGAAAGTTAATTGAAAAGGGGATGGGCACATAATTAAAGGATCTGCATATGAGTTATTCACAATTGCCATTAAGGAAGAATGAGTGGGGCAATGATGATTACGGAATGATTTGGGAAATGGGAAGAAATGTTTAGATTGTGGTGGTTAGCGTGTAAATAATCTTTTATAGGACAGAACCGTGATTAGAAATGATTAGGGAATGTTTAGTTGAGAGTAAGTTGTAGGTGATGTGTGAGGAATACATGGAGCAATGTGGGAGTTTGTAAAACATATATATAGAAAAGGTAAGAAGGATCAAAGTATAATTAACCTTTAATTACCACAAACTCAATTAGTCATTTAGACTTTATTCCATGATTATCAACAATTTATTTGATCATTAATCACCTTGATGCAAACAAGCTAATTGTTTTGCATCTCAAGTAAAGTATATCCCACAATAGGAAAGGACACGTTTACACAAAGTGACCTTTAACTTAGTTTAACCAATAAGGGAGTAAAACCAGTTACGTGATTAGAAACAACGTAAATCCTTATTAAGGTCAAATGAATACTTTTTTTGGATAGTATGTTGAAAGTAAATTCATACTAGGTTTAGAAATGAAGTTTCGGCCTTGGCTAGAGGCACTTGATAAAAGAATTGAGTTGGTGTTTTGTTGAAAAACGGGAGGATTTGTTTTTGCTCCTTTCTAAGTCTAAACCTCATTTAGAATGTTCCCAAATGCTCAAGTATCATGTACATACATTTATTGAAGTTTCCACACGTGTCGGGTAAGAGGAAAGCCAACAATGCAAAATCTGTAAAAACAGATGTCGTAAATGGAGCGCTGGCCACGTGCTGACGCGTGACCAACACGCTAGATTCACTAATCCGGTTTTCCAAATTTTGGCTATCGTTTGTTATTTTAAGTGTTGCGAACATTTATTTGTCATCGTCAAAACATAAAGGAGATCTTAGTCAAATTTGCCCCAACAATCTCCCTCTTTTTGATGATGGCAAATAAAATTTTGAAAGCAAATAAAATTACAAATATAGCGAAGATGAAGAACGTCGTTGATGTAGTTCGCATCTTGATCTTAGACTTGTAATTTTGGTGAAGTGATAACGCCTCAATTATACATTTTTTGGCGGCCTTATTTTATCTATTTATATCATTTCTCGTGAACTTTTGATACTTAAAAGCATGAAATATGTGCAGGTTCACTTGAAGACATCTCAAGCTCAAAAAGACTAAAGACACAAGTATTTTACACCTTATGGAAGAAAAGTTAGAAGAAAATAAATATTAAATTCAAAAATGAAGCCAATTACGTCGTACTTTACTCAAGTACGCCGCACTTCAGGCCGAGTAAATGAAGGACAGTTAATACCCTAAGTACGATGCACTTCTACATCATATGTGCCGCACTTCATCTCAGCATTAAAGTTCTATGCATTAAAGAACCAAAGTACGCCGCACTTCTCAAGGAAGTGCGCCACACTTTTTCCCTCACCCAGCCTATAAATATTCTTTTCTATTCCAGTGAAATAGGTTTTTTCTTCGCTAAAAGATTAAGAATTTGAAAACATGATTAGATGAAGTTGTATATTTCCGTTTAGAAATTAAATAGTAAATGTTTTTTCTTTTTTCTATTTAAAATTAGAAAATAGAATTGTTTTTTTAAATATAAAAAAAACGCAATAAAAAGTTTTCATGTTTTCATCTAAAATATTAATTTCCCAGAAAAATGAGATCTTTTTCCCCAGACAAACTCAAATCCCTTAATCTTTTAGGTTTGATTTTTAAATTAATTTTTAAGTACATCGCTTTTTTTATGGATCGGACGATGATCACAACATAATGGAAAAATATCATCCGTGACCTCTAACATATGATTGAATGCATTATTTTACTTTGTTGGACAATAACTTGGTTTATGATGATAATGACATTTGTTGATGGTTGTAGACCATTTGTCATTATTTGCAGAGAGTAAAATTCATTCCAAAGTTGTAGTAAGATTTTTTTGGTCTCGATTTTATACGATTTCTATTTTTCTTACATTCAGTTTTCTTTTTTTTGTCCATCTTTTTGGTGCTTAAAACAAAACCCAATTTCATCACACATACTGAATAACTAACTTATGGTTTCCTTTTTAACGAGAACAATTTTTAAGGAACACACTTTTAGGCATTTTTTCTTTCTGTTCCTAATACCCCTACTTATTTGTAAGCTTCTATATACTCCTCGTATAGTACAAGATATCTTTTGAATTTTTCTGAATTGTTATTCCAAGAAAAAGTCTTGTGCATAAAAATGTTGTGAATGAAGTTTTTTTCTATGCCAAAAAAGAAATTTTTATGCAAAAAAAATTTATGCGCATAATATTTATTTTTTACATTTAATAGACAATGAAATTTTATCTTACACTAAAAGAAAGTTTGAATGCAAAAACAGTTTTTTTTTCACAAAATACGAGAGA
>BQNB010035078.1:1610-14110 GCA_026074375.1 Tanacetum coccineum | reverse complement strand
AGTCTCCCAAAAGGACACATTTACCATCCTAAGTATCAATCAAGTGGCCGAGAAACTTCCATAGCATTCTTTTTTCATTTAGATCCTGTGGTGCATAGACAGCAATGATGAGAATTTTAGTAGCTGAAGGAATCCAAGTACCCCTTAAAGCCACAAACGAATCCGAAGCTATAACATTTTCTATATGAAATAAGCTTGGATCCCATGCACACAGGATACCACCAGAAAACCCCACAGATGAACTTAAAACATAATCAAAAGCAAATTTCCCCCAAAGCGCCTTGATAAAGAAAAGATCAATGCTCTCCATCTTTGTTTCTTGTAAAGCTACAAAGCTAACACGGTGTTTCGAATTCAACTCCTGGATCCACCCTTTCTTAGCCTTTTGGCCAAGACCTTGAATATTTAAAGACAAGAAATTCATCTAAAAACATTATGATCTCCTTTAGAACCAATAATCGCTTCTAAGTTCTTCAGACATCCATCCATGTTATATCCCATAGCATGACCTACTTTAATCAGTTCGTCCATAATGTCCAAAAGAGAACCTCCTGATTTAATCGAAGAAACTCCTTTGAACTCGCAGACATGAGAAGCTGCACCATTATCATTAGGCTGCACTTCCTTAGCAGAGTTAACTTCCTCTTCGATAACTTTCCCCACATCAGGTGTGAACCCAGGAGGAAATGGAGGATCAGATTTATCCGATGTAACATTGTTTATATTATCTTCCATCACAACCTCTTCTTTATTCTTCTTCAAAAGACTATAAATACTAAATGGGTCAGCAGACTTACTAGGATTCTTTAGACTTTTGGAAGCTTGCTTGTACACCAAATCGTTTTCATTCATACAACTAGATTCTGAAACGTGATCAATTTCATTTTCATTATCAAGCTCAAAGTCATTCATTAAGTTATCATTGTTATTCTCCACTTCATTGTCAACCGATTCATCTCCAGATATGAAGTTATCATCCTTTTCATCATTGAAATTCGGAGACCATAGTTCAAGTTCTTTGACACGAATCCAAAATAGTTTACCATTCACAATAAATTTAATTGTATCATTGATGATCACATTAGCTTTGATTTTCACACACAATCTCTTGTAGGATAGAGACATGTTCTCAGAATCCTCAACATTAGTAAGATCACCCCAAATGGAAACAATTTTGACAAAAGTATTATGAGTTCTCGCCTTAGGTGGCAGACCTTCAATGGAAATCTAAGTGAATCTTTCATCACAAACGAACGAGTCACTAGCAGGTTGCAACCTGATATGTGAGAAATCACATATCCTTTCTATATCAAAAATGTCCCTAAAAAGATAAAATTGTGCATAAAATGCTTGTATATTGCTTGTTTTGTCTTTGTGATTGTGTAGGTACGGATAATGCAAATATCACAAGAAATCGGTCAAAACCGGATAAACACGAACACGAGAACGGATAGAGTGCACAAGAGCCGGGGATTTGATAGCAAGAAGGGTCAAAAGTCAACTCCAGTCAACCCTTGGTCAACCAAAGTCAACTCACTAAATGACAAAACCTAAAAATTCCCAAAACAGCCCCGCATTGTTAAACATATTTCAAAAATAACCCTAAAACCCTAACACCGTTATCTTTTTATTAATAAAAGATAACGGTCGTTAACCTCCTTATAAAACCCAAATCCAAAACCTGTTAACCATAACCCAAGCCCGAAACCAATTTACCCGAGCCCAAATCTTTTATATATAAGCCCAAAGTCAACGAAATATTACCCTGGGTCAAAGATAGTTAAAACAAACACAAACACACCCTTATAAAAATGAGCGGGAAATTTTGTTACCACTATTCATCGTCACCTCCATTTTACCCCGAGTCAAAATCAAAGGGCAAATGGAAATTGAGGATGTGGCTAAGTGATTCAAGTGCCAAGGAATGATGCGGCAGAGTTATACGTCACATGAGCCTCCCATTGGTCAATCTCCAAGAAGAATGACACGCGGTTGACATGAAAATAGATACACATGATGTAATTTGCATTAAAAGTTAGTGCAAAAGAAGTACAATGAGCCTGACACACAGAATGCCAGGTTGGAAATCCGTGTGCTCACTCAATTAATCCAACGGACAAGAGTTGAGATCCAATGATTGGCTTGAAAGAAGGGACGAGATCAAGGGAACGTCTAACAAACTTGAGGACCTAGAAGCATCTTCTGAAGGCTATAAATACAAGCTCACGCCTAGCTTATGGCTTATATCTTTGTGCTTATTTCTGTCATAAGTAGCTTATTAGGGTAGACTTAAATAGTTAGTAGCTTATTGATCTCAATTTTCAGCTTATTTCATTTTCTTAAGTTCTTAAATTTTGAAAAAAAAGGCCAAAAAGAAAGTTAAGAGTTAAGTCTGTCTTTTAAGCTGATTTTCAGCTTATTTAGGGAATTTCATAAAAAGTTTCTTTTATTAAAAGTGTTTATTTTCAGCTTTTCTACAACTTTGTTTTTTAAAGTTTTTCTAAAAAAATGGGAAAGACGGAAATCGGGGGTGAGCAAGGCTCGAACCCCCGACCTCAACATCCTCACCCTTTATAAACGCCTCACAACACACACTCACTACCAACGTGCCCTGGGGTCTTTTTCGTTATAGCTTCACAAAATTTAGTATTTGTATACGTTTTACCCTTTTAGTTTAATAAGCTGTTTAAGCTTATTTCGTAGCTTATTTGATAAGTTGTGTAACCAAGCTTATTTTTTCTAGGTTCTTATTAGTTCAAGCTATTTTCTATAATTTTTTCATAATTTTTATAATTAGTTCAGTATTTTTAAACATTTATTTTTATTAAGAACTTTAAAAATTCATAAAAAATAGAAAAATTATCAAAAAAATATAATTCTTTTCTATAAAATTTTCTTTTATCATATAGTTTCTAGGAAAATTAGTTTTGCATCCGTAGGGTTTAATTTGCAAAATTTCAATTTTTAAAGAACGGGATTCGTTTCCGTTCACGTTTTTCGTGTTTTTAAGCTCATTTCAATTTTGTTTTTGTTCTAGTTTTCTTTAAACTTACTTTTTAGTCAATTAGAGTATATTAAAAGAGAAAAAATCATTTTAGGTTTAATTTTGGAAATTTAGTTTTTTTTAATCACCGTTTAGGGTTCCCGTTTTACGTTTTTAGTTAAAGTTTAATTTCCCATTATTAAAGTTAGGTTTAATTGTCCTTTAAATTGCTTATTTTTAGGATTTTAGGAAACAAACCATCTTTGAACCAATTCAAATCATTGTCCAAACAACAAACGTGGTCTCAATTTCATAAATCTTTGAGGAATACGACCCGGGAATCATACTTCCCGGTTAATATACGTATAATAATATTATATATATAATTGTGAGAATTTTCCTTTCTACTTTTGTCCTCAAGGGTAGTTTGGTAATTCTCTATTATTATTATATTATCTTACGTGTATAGAATTGCTGCAATCAACCTTTAATTATCCCGAATAAATTACTGACTTTTATATAATTATTGCAAGAATCGTTACTTAATTTTTTAAAGTTGTAAATTGCAGTAATTACGGAGTGATTTATGAAAACATGCTAAAAGGCGCAAGAAAACACGTTTGTTCAATTCCCTATACGGCGTATCCTGCCTATCTACATACGCCGTATCCAGCTGGATAAACATTCAGAGATCCTATAATAAATATAAATAGGGAAAGATATATTTAATTGATTTTGAACGTAGCGCGCACTCCAAGGAAATTACCCCTATACGCCGTATTGACCTCATTCAATACAACGTATCCATTAATTTTCAGAGACTATAAATAGAAGACTCAAAAATGAGTTTTCAGTATGAAAAATCATATTCTCTATACCATACACATAAAAGTCAATTTTCTGAATAGAAGAAGAACAACCAAAGGTCAGCATCGATCACGATTCCATAGAAGACACCGTGTAATTCCTATACTCTTGTAATCATTTAATTTTTGGTATCGTTCGGTAAAACGTTTAGTTCACCTTGGTTATTTGATCACGCTTGTATAATTACAATGGTTATGAAGATTTAATATTTGGTTTGTTTTAATCCGATTGCTTAATTTATCGTTGATTGTTTAATAATCTTTATCACCTAATACTTGTCTACGTGTTTGAATATGCGACCTATCATTCAACTGGGTCTAGTGATACCTAACAAGTAATCTAGATATTGGGATAGCTCTCTATATCGTGTTTTATATTACTGGACCAATAGGATCACGAATAATGTTCTATCTTTGCCTTTAAATTATGAGCTTAGTTGGACCGGCAGGTGACCCGTATGTTTCAACAAGTATGTTCTTAATTAATTGGTAAGGACTTGAACAGTGAACTACCAGTATATAAAATACCGTCAAACAGTAAGTGGGTAAAGTCCCGATGGGCTAGGGTTTAACAAGATCACCATTGCTTTAATCCCTAGATAGATTATAATTAAACTAAAAGGATGCTTTATGCGGATACGTTAATTGTGACAGGATTCAACGTGTCTAGGTCTTAGGATGATGTCCCGCCTAAGTCTTAAGAATGATATGCCGCTTCGAGATAAGTAATCATTGCACTAAACAAACAAACCAGCATTTAATCGGATTTAATATGGCTAATACAGTTTTCTATCATTTGGCTTGTACCGCTCTTTTATCTTCTGATTGTTTTCTTGCATGTTTATTGTGTTTAGAATTGATTATTGTCACCATAAAACCTGTGTCAGTCTCTCAGGCTGAAAACCCCCATTATCATTAGAACTAGGTTTAGCATAGGTTTAACAAGTAATTAGAATTAACTAGATTAATTAGATTAAAGGTTATACAATCCTACGAGCATAGAGTGAGGTTGTGAATTGATTTATTGGACACCGCGCGCGAGTACCCAAATCCTTGAGCGACCTATGTCATACAATCTGTCGAAGTAAAAACCCCCAAACACACACACACTGATCTCTAACGACACTCTCTACTCTCTCACACTATCTCACTCTCTCTCAAACACCACACATAGAGAGAGAGAGAGAAGAGAGTATCTATATCTATCTCTCACTAAATAAATAAAACAAGAGAGATATAGCGCTCTCTCACTATCGATCAGATCTAAGTGAGAAACACACTCACATCGCCAAGCGAGAGCGCGCGCGTGATCTCTCGGCGCGAGCCGCGTATTTTACGGTGCAAACCATGAGCGCCAATCAATGAAACACACACAGTGTGATATAGATAGCGTGCAGAAGTGAGCGACGTAGATAATATAATTTTTATTAAGATAATAAATTTATTGTTGGAATATATAGATGTGAGCGAGTCGTTGATAGTCACAGAACACACATCTCAGGGGATAACAAGAAAATAAAAAATTAGCGGAGGAGTACACAGGGGTTAACACAATACAATTAGTACAAAAAATAAAATATCTATAGAATAAAAATATAATTATTTATATACAACGAGAGCGGGACAACGAAGAGCCGATGCACCCGCAACACTCCCCACCAACCCGACCTTCAACCAACCCACACACCACCAATAACCCCACGGGGCCAACCCCCGCCTATCAATATAATAAAAAAAATAAAATTAAAATAAAAAAATAAAAATGTAAACCAAAAATTTGAAAAAAAAAAAAAAAAATAAAAATAATAATCTAACACATAAAAAAAAAAGGCGCGGGGGTACCCCCCAAACAACCCACAACACCAATACGACCACCTCTACCGCCACCGCCTAGCCTACCCACACCACCAACCCCCCCCAAACCCCACAACCCAACCCCCCCCCCCCCTCGCCCACACCCACGATCCATCTCAAACAACCCCCCCCCAAAACACCCCGAACCCCCCCTACACACCCGTCGCACCCACGTATCTCTACACCCCCAACCCCCACTCGACATTCTTGCCCCCAAAACTAAGCCACCCTCCCCCCGCCCCCCCCCCGACCCCCCCACCCGATACAGCCATCACTCACAACCCAACCACCCCCCCCTCACGCCCCCACGAACCACCACCGCCGCCAACCCGTCACCTCTCTCATCGCCCCCCGCACCCCCCGCCCACATCACCCCCATCAGTCCCTCGTACCCCCCCCAGCCCCCCACCAAACCACTGGGTCAGGCGACGCACGCCCCCGTGCCGCACGACGCAAAGGTCAGTAAATAACCCAACACCTCCACACGACCTACAGCCGACCCAACACCTCCCCTCGTGGAGTATACCGACCCCTACCTACACACGGAAACAACTACCAACCCCCGCACCCTCCTCTTAATGCTAACCCCTGCACACCTCACCCCACCCCCCAACCCCACTAGCACCACGAACCCCCATACCCACAACACTACAACAAACCCCCCCCGCAACCACCCACACCCCACCCCTCAAACCCCAATATCCACTCATAACCCCACATCACCCGAACACACCGCCAGCGAAATACAACCCACCCAAACCACCCCCGTTTATATCGCCTTACCCCAGACGGTATCACCACCCACACCCACTCCATAACACCCCCACCCAACCATCCACACCCACCCACCCGGACCCATATCCCCAACAACTCCACCTCCACATCGGAACCCTAACCACCCCCCCCATCGGCCGAGTCCCCCCCCTACGAGTGCAAATCACCGCCGAACCTCCCCCACCAACCCCTTAACCAACCCCCCCGATACCCCACAACCACCACACCACCTCCGAGAACCTCCGAACCCCCCCTCAAGAACCAACTAACCGACCCCCGGAACCCACCAGCCTCCACCCAAACCACACCCCACACTCCCCGAACCCCCACCCACACGAAACCTCAAACCTCAAACCGAACTGCCAAGGAGTGAAAAAGTTTAAACTTTAATTTTATTAGTATTTCTAACCATTAGCTTAGAATAATTTAATTAGCATAATTTAATTCTGTTTGTATTTAATCGCATTATGTGTTTAATTGTTTGTTTAAATTCTCGCATTATTTAATAATTTTCTAAGTACTTTGTTCTGGTAGATCAACGAATACGCCGTATCCACCAGTTGGATACGACGTATCAAACCTTATACTCAAACAACGTATTGATTATTGCAGTCTAAACAATGTATCTGTTCTTCCAAACAATACAGCGTATTCTGTAAAATCAATACGGCGTACTGACCTTCAGCAGACCTATACGGCGTATTCAAATCAATTAAATACGGCGTATCAATCACCTGATACAGTAACAGTCACGATTTTTTGTATTTTGGTTTCCTATCTTGCTTTATGTGTTCTCTTCCCTGAGGGCACATCCTACTGATCATTTATTCTTGTTCTCAGGAAAATTAAGACATGAACCATGACGAAACCTACATCCGAAAATAACACTCGAACCACTTATAATTCGGACATCGCAACACGAAAGCTCAACATGGAAACCACGATTGAGATTGGGTACGTATTTGATAACATTAAATATTTAATACTTTTTGGTGGCAAAATACCCCCTATATTACCTGCAAAAGTTTCACTAATGCTCGAAAACAAGATATTCTCTATCATTTTGTAGTTTTCAGGTGAAATGCAGGAAAGTGACAAGAAACAAGGGAAAAAGGACTTAAAGTGTAATTTCTGAAGAATGTTACGACATAACACCATAAATGGTTACACCGTAACATAAATTAAGCAAGTACGAAGATCAAGGAAGATGTTACGGCGTCGTAACCATATATTTGGAAGGAAATCTTCTCAAAGTTATAGTTACGACGTAACACCTTATCCAGTTACGCCGTAACCAAGAAGATCTACAAATATGGAATGAATATCACGCACTTATGGACATTATTTGAAGGTTACGACGTAACACCATATCTGGTTACGCCGTAACATCTGCTTAATTATGGAACGCCGTGTAAGATGGTTATGGCGTAACACCTTTATTGGTTGCGCCGTAACAGGTTCGATACCTATAAATAGAGGCCTCATTCAAGCTATTCCGATATCACTTCCTCCAAAGCCAATTGGAGAGGCGACAAAGGCTTCCAACCTTCGAAGAATTCCACCTGGAGTCCAAGGGAGATCACACTTTACTTACTTTTTGTATTTAATCGTTCAAATACGAATACTGTAAGAATTATGAGTTTTCAATATATGATTTCTTCTATCTCTTACTGTGTTTTCGTTACCATGAGCGGCTAAGCACTTAAAGTGCTGGCCTAGTTATGTAATTACTGTTGTTATGATTGTTTCCTGTTAGATTATGTTTTCATTAGATATTCCTTGACTATCGTGTAACCCTGGGTTTTGGTAGTACTTGTGGTTTGGACCTAGCTTGCCCCATTATTAGATTATCTAGTCAATATGGGATCCAATGGGTACTAGGGAGGATCACTAACTCGTTACCTGGTGTAGGAACTAACCGGCCACCGCACTTATCACTCAATACTTAAAAAGCACAGGAACTCTTTCAGAGGGGGTTAATAATCTTTACAGGTTATTAGATATGTTTTGGGAATAGTTGAGATTAATCACTACAACCTGGATAACCTACCTCCCAGATGATTCAGGACTGATTCAGAATCGCAGGGAGTATAGGGTAGACTAAATATGCACATTCAAGTCTATCGACCTTAGAAACCACTAATGAAACCATAGTTTAACATTGCACAGGAAAATATATTCATAACAATAGTAATGAAGTAACTAGGTTAGCACGTTTTCTCTCTTGATATCTCCAAATCCTTTACTTTCTAGTATTTTATTGTTATTTTTAATTTATTTCAATTTAAATCAAAAAACCATTTTCAAAACGTGACATTTCAAATTAAAACTAATTACAACTTAGCTCTTGGGACGAACTCGGATTTACCATAACTATACTACCCACGATCGGGTACTCTGCCCGTTAGTGCGTGGTTAGGTAGATCGAGTTTTATAAATTTAAAACTTGATAAAATTATATTTCAAGATAAAATATGCATCAAGTTTTTGGCGCCGTTGCCGAAGAGCTAAAAATTAGAATTAATTTGAATATTTCATTATTTCTCTGCTTTTTCTAAACTCTATATCTGCAGGAACTATGGCAGGAGTAGACGTAGATACTCTCTCCATGGAACAATACTTAGCATTGTTACGAGAAAACCAGGCACCGGGCGTGGTTAAACCCGAAATCGGAGGCAATGTTAATTTCGAAATCAAGCGTCAATTCATGCGCGAATTGAGGGAAGACACTTTCTCCGGGAACAAAGAGTAGGATGCTCACGATCACATTGATCGGGTCCTCAGCATCGTTGGCTTATTCAATATTCCCGGAGTCTTTAAAGACGCAGTCATGCTTCGAGTTTTTCCTTTTACTCTTACCGGATCTGCAAAAAGGTGGGTTGACAGACTTGCCTCAGGAACTATCAATACCTAGGATCTCCTCAAAAAGGTCTTTATCCAAAGGTATTGCCCACCTTCCATGACCGCTAAGCAGCTTGAAGATATTCACAACTTCAAGTAAGATGTAGATGAATCATTATACCAGGCCTGGGAGCGGTATAATGACCTGCTATACAAGTGCCCTACCCACGACATCAATAATCATCAAAAGGTAAATATTTTCTATAAGGGTTTGAGCACTATGAACCGTTAACTGCTTGATTCGCAAGGACTTATCCCTAGGATAAGACCGGCCCAAGCTCTCACCACAATTCAGACCATGGCTGATCATTCTCAAAAATGGCACGATGAAACAACAAGCAGGAATATTGGAAGCAGTAGTAGCAAGGATGGACTAGATGCTTTGGTGAATAAGTTGGACAACCTGGGACGAGACATAAAGAAGCTAAAGGAAAGTGTTCATGCAATCCAGGTTAGATGTCAAATTTGCGAAGGACCTCACCTCGACAAGGATTGTCCCCTTAACGAGGAAGTAAAACAAGTTGAAGAGGTCAGATATGGAGAATTTGGACGAACAACGCCTTTTAACGGAAATAATAGGGGAAAGTTTCGTGTAGGACCACCAGGATACTACACTAATATTGATAACCGTCCACTATATGGTGAAAATAGGCAAAGCTTAGAAGAACTATTAGCTAAGCATCAAGAGGAATCTGCACAAAGAAGTACTGAACTGGAGGGCTGGATTAAGAAACTTCAAGAAAATGCTGAGATTAATACTAGGAACCAAAGCGCCTTGCTAAGAAATTTAGAAACCCAGATCGAACAATTGACTAAGGAAATTCATTTTGATAAGATCCTTAATTCATCCACAGAACAAATTAAAACAGTTACTTCTGATCAGGAAACATCTGGGCTCAACAAACTCCATAGAGTGTCCTTCATATCAGGACCTGAAAGTAATACTCCTGAAGTTTTACAGCACCAACTGCCACCTAAAGAGTTAAATCTAGGAAGCTTCACACCCCCCTGCACCATCGGTAAATTTATTTTTTACGCCATGGCTGACCTAGGTGCTAGTATTAATGTGATGCCTAGGAGTATATTTGAACACTTGCATCTTACAAATCTTAAGAAAACAAATATGCTTTGTGAAATGACAGATATGTATGAAAAGGCACCCTTTGGAATAGTTGAAAACATTCTGGTTAAGATTGATAAATTCTTATTCCCTTCTGATTTCGTAATCCTTGACAACACCCCTTCTGAAACTACAATTCTAGGGAGACCCTTTTTGGCTACCATTTATGCGGAAATAGATGTCTTCGCTGGAAAAATATCTTTAGGAATTAATAAAGATAGAATAAGCTTTGATACAATGAGAAAAGACCATAATTATACACATCCTAGTGAAAACAATTTCATGGTTAGACCCCAATCCCCTGGCCAGAGTAATAATCAAATAGATTACGAAGAGTCAGGTAACTGGAACAATAGGTCCCCTAACTTTGATGATCGGGATCCTAAGAAACGAAAGATTAATTTATATGAGAATGTTCCTAGAGCACACTTTTGTAACCCTATAAAATAGGATATCAAGGAACAAACCAAAATGGGGTCATCCTGTGACCCCGACAAAAAAATGTGTGATGGTGGGGTAGAAATCTGCGGGGTATCTAAAACCGAGAATTTAAGGTTTTGGTACTGCAACTATGATAAAGAGAGAAGAAATATAAAAGGAAAAGGGCTATCCTTTCCTGATTTCCTCTTAGCAAGATACGGAAAAAGCCAAACTAGTACCTTAGTTTGGGATAATCGATACGATGAATGGTGTGATATTAGTCCCTCATCCGAATCCTCTTCTCAAGAATCAAACAAACCAAGACCTAGAGATTATTCCTTTAGGGAATGGACATTAATTAAGGTCGGGCATACTGACATTAGTGAACGTATGAAGAAAGCATTAGGGGTGAGCAAAAGAAACCGAAAAAACCAAAACCGAACCGAAAACCGAAAAAACCGAGCCGAAAAAACCGACCGAAACTAGAAACCGATGATTCGGTTTTTAATTTTTCAAAAACCAAAAAATTTCGGTTCGGTTTCGGTTTTTGTCCAAAAACCGAACCGTAAAAACCGAACTGAACCAAACCAATTTTATAATAGTGTATAATTAATGTAATATAAATAAATAAATAATAAATCAAAAATTTAAATTTATATTTATTTTATGGATGAAATTATAATATATGTATTATGTTAATATGTTAATGTTTATATATGTGTTTGTCGTGTGCGTGTGTTTACTTGACAATATATCGTTACATATATGACAATGATCATACTATGTGTATTTTCACATCCACGTGTGTTTCTTTCATTTATATGTGTATAATTGTATAATTTTGTGTAAACATTATTAGGCTAATATTGACAAATTTATTTTATAAAAATAACCAATTTTCTATGTAAAACAAGTTTATTAATATAAATTAGCCACAACCAAATATAAACGGTTTGAAACCGAAAAAACCAAAAAACCAAACCGTAAAAACCGAGAAACCGAAAAAACCGAACCGCCAAAAACCGAGCGATTTTGGTTTTTGGTTTTATAAAAACCGAATATTTCGGTTCGGTTTCGGTTTTACCCAAAAATCAACCCAAACCAAACCGTGCACACCCCTACATCTAACAGAAGGTAGTTAAGTGTCTTTTTCTTTATATGTTTGTTTGAGTGGGCTGGAACCAAAGTCCATTCCTAGTCGGTGTAGACTAGGGCATCCACCCCCTCACCCTATAAAAGGAGGTGAGGGGGTGATGCTCAATACATACGCATCTTCTATTCTTTCCTGTAACCCATCGTGGTTTTGTGGTAATACAATATAATTGTTCGGTTATACTTTGTGGTGTTTCGTTCTTCTTGTTTCTTCGTTCTTCAACGGGTACGTTAAAGGTAGCAACTTGTGCTTGATTTATTCCGTGATCTAGCGTTCCGTGATCGAGCTTCGGTTTGTTGTCGTAATCGTACAACATCAATGATTTTGTAAACAAATTATTTCAATAATTTAGTTGTTGTAGGTAGTTTGACGTGTATGAACTGAAGATTTGAATGTGTGCCCAATTAGGTTTTGTTCTTACGATTTCAT
>BQNB010035077.1:0-51135 GCA_026074375.1 Tanacetum coccineum | reverse complement strand
AATCTAAGAATTCTAATCTCTAAAAATATCTATTTTCTTTTTCTCTCTTTTCTCTCTCAACTCTCTCTCTTCTCTCTCTCTCTAAACTATCTTCTCTTTTCTAGTTTCTTGTTTGAATCGTGTTATGAAGTGTTAATCGGGAACCAACAGTTATGATTTCATGTTTATTAAGCTTGTTAAAAACTAATTAATATCTTATATAAAGGTTTAGATAAGTAGATTTCAATTACTAAGCTAAATGGAATATGTTAAGGATTTTAAGGGGTGTTTGGATTAGTGTTAATTGAATTTCAAAAGTCAAAGGAATTTGGTGATTTTTATTTGGTTAGCTTGATTAGCTTATTTGATTAGGATATGAGTTGGTTTGAACTGTTGGTTTGAACTGTCAGTTTAAGTTCATAATAATTTTTAGACTTATTTTTCTTGATTTTGCACCAGGGGATTTTTGCCATTGTTTTTGCTTGTGAAAATTTGAAACAAGCCATCAAAGGCTTTGTTTGTGTTTGAATTGTGTTCAAACACACTCACTTTGAGTGTGTTATGCAGGTATAACCACTAAGGTAACCTGCATATTAGTTTTGCCTTTTTGTCAAATTGCATCAGCAGTACTAACATCAGTTAGTACTGCTGTCTTTTTAATCTTTCATTTAGGTTAGTAATTTTAGGATCTAGGGTTTTAAAATCAGTAGGTTGATAGTATTCACATAGCTTAATATAGATTAAAGCTTATTTTTAATTTTCTAGATTAATATCTAGTGGTTAGCTTCTTAATTCGAATTTCTAGCTTATAATACTTGTTTTATGATTTGGATTATTAGCTTATAGATAGGTAATTAAGTTTTTAAAAGCTTAGCCTCTGAAATAGCTTATTGTGCTTTTTAGCTTAATGTCTTTTTGAGATTTTTGAGTTTTATTCCTGAGTTTGCTGTTTTTAATCCTAGATTTAGAAGTCTTGTAGTGATTTTAGCTTGAGTAGCTTGTTAGATTAAGCTTCTGCATCTCATAGGGATTCTAGAACAGCTTTTACTTTTGATTTTGAGCTTATATTGAGCTTTGTGCAAGAGTTTAAGTCCAAGTAAGCCATTTTTGAGCTCAAAGCCTCACTTTCTGAGGACAGTCTCTTTACAAGCTCTTAGAAAGCTTAATTTTGAGATTTGGCTTATACTCCTTTTATTAAAAGTGCTTAGAAATGTTTGCTTAATAGGTTTTAGCTTTTAGTTTGCAAAAATAAAAAAAAAGTGCAAAAAAGGGTGTATACCAACCTTGAACCCGTGACCTTTTGCACACAAACACACACACTTACCACCATGCTTCATTAGCTCATCCGTTAGCATATCTCTCTATTTAATTCTTATACTCATTTTCCTTTTAGCTTTTTATTAAAAGTCGTAGCCTTTATAGCTTTTTCCCCAGCTTATTAGATAAGCTGGGGGTTCCTTCTTATTTTTCCTTTGAACTTTGTTGCATTTAGGATTTTCTCTGAATTTTTCATATTTTTCCATTTAGTAGATTATTTTTAATCATTTTTCTAAGGTTTTAATTTTCGAAAAATCATAAAAAATAGAAAAAAGTTTCAGAAAAATTCAAAAAAATAATTTTTAGTATTAGATTAAATACTTTTAGGTTTACATTCAGAAAAATCATTTTCAACACTTTTAGATTTTAATTTTCATTTTTAAGCCTTTATTTTTAATTTTAAAAATAGGATTTTAATTTTAAAAATAGTTAAAAATAGTTTTCTGAGTTTTTATGTTATTTTAGACTTTTCTAAGTTTAAAAATCATTTTTCTTAATTTTTAGGACTTAATTTGCTATTTTTTAGGATTTAATTAGATTAAAATAGTTTTTAATTCATAATAAATTCAAAAATAATCAAAAAAATGTTTTTCTTTTTCTTAAAATTTTCTTTTGTCCTAATTTAGGTTTAGAAATTTAGTTTGCATTTTTAGGAGTTAATTTTAGTGTATTTGCTTATTTGTCGCGTTTTATTTGCTCCCGTTAATTAGTTTAAGTGTTTAATTGCTTTTAATTGTTCATTTTAATTGTTGCTTTTATTTAGTAGTTATAGATACTCAAAAATATCTTTTCTCTCATTCAAATCATAATCCAAGCTAAAGCAAGGTTTCAATTTCACAAGTCGTTGGGGAAACGACCCGGGTGATCATTCTTCCCGGTTAAATATACGTATTATATATTATATATATCTTTTAGAGTGAGCTTTTCTTAAGGGAGACTTTAGGAAAGTTCTTAATTGCTCTTTTGGAATATTATTATATATTTTATAGTATATAAAACTGCAATCAATCAACACCTCTTTGCATAAACACACATCCTAATCCTAGGCATGATGCATCACAATATAACACAAAATCTTCTGGTAAACTAAGTGAGGAGCTAGTATAAAAATAGAAAAAATACAGGTGCATTACAACAAACTTATCTTCAAAGTTTGTAAAACATTCTCTGCTCCTTACCCAATCAAAAGTCTTACATCTTTGTTGTCAAGATAGTAAGAGACTTAGCTATCTTAAAAAGTTCTCAATGAACCTACGGTAATATCCAGCCAATCCTAAGAACGAATGAACCTCAGATGGTGTTCTAGGGGCTTTCCAATTCTTAACAGCTTCGATCTTACTAGGGTCGACTTGAATCCCATTACCATTTATCACATGCCCAGGAAACTGTACTTCTCTTTAGCCAGAATTAACTCTTAGAAAACTTAGCATTATACGTAGTTGTCCTCTTGAGCAGTTTAAGACTATACCTAAGTGTTCTACCCCACGCTCTCCTGAGTCTTTGATGTAGAGTTAGTTTTAAGATACGTCTTTAAAACACTATCACTTAATTTATCAAGATAATGGACCTACTAAACTTTATTCGTCAAATCCATGAATACCGCTGGTGCGTTAGTCAGACCAAAGGGCATTACTGTAAACTCGAAATGTCCATAACGAGTTCAAAACCCGGTCTTTGGAATGTCATCTTCATGCACTCTCAGCTGATGGTATCAGTCCTAAGATCTATCTCTTTGATGAAACTATCTGACACTTGAAGTTGGTCAAATAGGTTCATTCAATCCTATGAAGCGGATAAAAAATTACTTAACAGGTTAGTTGTTGTCAATCCTTATAGTCAAAGCACGTCTAAAAAGAAACCATCCTTCTTTTTCACAAACAACACCGGTGCTCCGCAAGGCAATGAGCTTGGTCGAATAAAACCTTTTTCTTGGAGTTCCTTGAGTTGTCCCGACAACTCCTCTAATTCATAAGGCGCCAAACGATAGGGGAGGCTTTGCAATCGGTATTGGATCCAGGGATTAAAAATACCCCCCTCATAACCCTACAATCTCTACTTGTTTTTATCGCTAGCCTTCGCACTCATCAAAAGTCTTGCAGTTCTCTTTCCAGTCTTTCTCTAAGACTCTAAGCAACCTTTTCCATCTAGATAGTGGTATCCTCACTACTTTTATGATAAATTATTCTGCCTTATGAGTTTGACAACCAATCCATACCTATAATCACATCAACTCCCATGCCCGAATGGTATCAAATCGATTTCAAAGACATGACCCTCGATTTCTAGTTTGCAACCCTTAATAACCTTATCAATCTCTACTAGCTGCCCGCTAGCTATCTCAATTTCATATCTGAAACCTAAATCACTAGGCTCTATGCCTAACAGAGGTATAAAGGTAGTGGAAACAAAACTATAGTCGGCACCAGAGTCAAATAAGGTAGTGGCAAAATGATTGTTCAAAGTAAACGTACCCGTCACAATGTTCGGATCCTGGCGAGCTTCCTCTGCTCCTAACATGAATGCCCTTACCCTAGTTGGTTCCCCCCCCCATTGGTTTTCTCGACTTGTACCCCCGTTATTAGCAACAACTTGGTTTGGATGGTTTCCTCCCGATCCTTATGCTCTATTCAATATAGGACATGCTGGCCAGAAATGGTTAGTATTACCACATTCGTGGCATGCTCCACGAGCAGGTGTTGGGTTCCTTACATTTACTGGGTTCACATTCCTAGGCACAACTCTACATCCCTACTAAGATTGATCTGGGCTGGTTATTGTTGTAAACGTGTGAACGGCCCTGGGGTGCATGGTAGGGGGGAGTTATAGGTGGTACACTTAGGCCCATGAGTACCCTTTTCTATCTCCCTACAGGGTTGCGGTTCGTGAGCAAAAACTTTCAGTCCTTAGTCATCTTATTTTCTTTTCCATACCCATTCTTATCCTTGTTAGGCGCCATCATATTCTCTTTTCTCAACCTTCTTAATAGATTATTCTGAAACAGCCCTCATCGGTCAGGACACCTGGGTAATATGCACAACCTTCTGCATAGTCTTTGGCTCCATTGCTGCCACCATCCCACATATCTTGTGGAGCAAGGCCATACATGTACCTCTCAATCTTCCTACTTTCTGGAGTTACTAAGTGAGGAACTAACCTAGCTAACTCATGAAACCTATTAGTATACGCAGCATGGCTAGCCCTGACCATGACGTGATTCCACAACTTAGTTTCCAACTTTTGCATCTCATGACTAAGACAAAACGCTTCTATCATCATAAGCTCAAAGTCATTCCATGACATACTAATAGCAACTTCCCATCTTAGCGTGCGGATCTGAGAGTTCCACCACGTTAAAGCCTTACCCACAAATGAACCAACAGTGTATTTCACCTTTTGGTCAATACTACAGCCACTCATATCCTGCACGGACTCTATTTTCTCAATGCATCGAGTAAGAACTACAATACCTCCCTTACCATCATATTCCTTAGGGTTACAAGCTAAGAACTCCTTATATGAACAACCTACCCGGTTGCCATTTGTATACTAACACTTTCCCTATGTTCTCATGAATCATTTCTCATTAACCACATTACCATTCTGATTTCCAACATTTCCTTGGTTACCAACCTGAGCTAAAATGGCGGGTAAGAGGTTTTGCAATTGTTGGGCAATGATCGTCGAGAAGTCGGGTGCTCCTCCTACACCCCCATTGACTCCCTCTACATTCCCATTAGCTCCAGCCCCTGGTCATTCCCCTGACCATTCAATTCGTCAACACGCTCATCATTACCTCTCCTGGGTCCTCTACCCCTCCCACCTCTACCAACCCGTTCACTCGTTCCTCTTCCTCGTGATTCGGCAATAGGCCGGCCAGCACTTTGGGTCCTCCTCTTTGGCGGTATTATCTACATGAGGGAGAACATGGGCAACGTTAGGTAGGTAGGAAGACAAACACACACACCAACACACTTAACACACACACTGTATAATATATATATGTATATATATATATATATGTATACATATATATATTATATATTTTACATTTATATATATATATATATATATATATATATGTTTACATATATTACATATAACGTATACATATTATATTTGTATATATATTATCTTACTATAAATATATTTATACACATATTCCTACTTATTGTGTCAACCATCAATTTTGTTTAGTGATCATTGATTAAAGTACGAGTAAACTTGTGATACTTTTATAACTACGTTGGCCACCGTATTTATATCTACATCCTTTCCCAGTCGTACTCAGTATTAAGCTCACACATCTCAATGATTGACATAACTAAAGCACCAAACCGCTAACACGCGAAAGCAAGCAAAAGCATAACATCGCGCATATAGATCCTATACGCAAACTTAAATGCGGATCATAGGTTAGTACGTCTAAGGCAATCACCAACTTGTTCTTTATAAACCATGGATTGAATTTACCAATTCTGTCACACCCGACAATGGCGACAAACTCAGGAATGCTAAACATATTGATCAATCTCATTAACACAAGATACAATATAAAGGAGGGAAGAAAACTACAATGCATAAACTTCAAGTGTTACGAAGACCATCCACCTCGAACAACCTCGAGTGATGTCCCAAATCATAACTAAATCCAAAATCTCTTACAAATTTCAAATGCTGACAGAGGGGTCCAAATCTAATCTTAAACTAAAACTTCCAAATACAAATAGCCAAACAATTAAACAAGCAAGGCTTCACAAGAAAAATCCACATGGGATACTCCTAAGCCTTGCTATCCACATAACATCAACTATTTATCTTTCACTTCACCTGAAAATGATACTCGAAAACGTCAACAATAATGTTGGTGAGCTCGTAGGTTTGACCTTAAACCCAAAAGTTGTGCCACTAACTCAAAACAAGGGACAAAAGTGCAATATGACAGTGAATATATGAGAAGCACCCATGACTTAGCATCCTCGCTAATCATGTAAAACTTGACTTAGCTTACCCGCCAGTCGAACCATCCTAGCATCACTGCTAGTCCGATAGCAAATATGTCACTTACGCACCTAAAGGGCCTACCAGCTGGAGCACTAGATTAGGGCAGGACCTCACACATACTAGGGTAGGCGTACCCAACCGATCCAATAATCACACAAATACTGGGATAGGCGTTTAGCCTCGAATCACAAATATAATATACAACACATAATATTCATATAGGAGTCATAAGCACATATCTTGTCCCAAAAACAAAACCACATTTCAGCGCTATCAAATTTTTCAAAACAGTTCAAAACTCATTTGAGTATCATTTTCCACCCAACGGAAAAAAAAAAAGTAGAAAAATGGGGCTACGATGAACTAACCGCATTGCAAGCTTAAGCAACATAATCTCAATCACACAAGCAAATGCAACGACGTTCGCACACGACCTAGTCCAGTTAATGTCCCATTAATTCATTTATTTCCAAAACAGTCTTCACGTTTGATGCATAGAGGCTAGATGCGTTGTACAATTACCCATAATAATCTAGTAGTGTGATGGTTGACGTCTCATCCCAAAATATCTTATAATCCGAATCTCAACGATATCATTACTAATTCTATTTAAAGAAAATTGATAAGTAATATATGTTCATATTTTAATAAATAATTAAAAAATATATCTCGAATAATCCATCGGTACCTTTAGGTCCTTATTAAAATATTCAGTTAAATGTGTTGAAAATAAAAGTTTATCATTATATTACATTTTAGAGAGTTTTGAGTAAATAAATATATTTTTTGTCTTTTAGTGAATTTATTAAATAATAAAATAATAAAATAATATATTATTGTTTAAATCCAAAAGTCATGTTTTTTAGTAAAACTTTCTAATTATATACTTTTTACAAAATTTTGACATGACCCGTACGTTGATATAACGTTTTTCCAAGGTTTCAAACCTTAATTTCAACATTTTTCACCATTTCGACACTTTTTCGACAAAATTCCAAAATCTCAATCTTTAACGTTTACTAAATTTTTTTCCCAAAATAACGCTCAATATCACTTCGTAAATACATTTCACTTTCAAAAGTTCGTCAAAAACTCTTAAAACGATTAAATATCGCTTATTGGGCTTAAGGATCAAATAAGTGTCCAAATAAGGTGTTTATAGTCCAAATACGATCCTATATGCCAAAAACTAAGTCATGTTATATATATAAAGCTCATACTAATAAGTTGAAGAATAACTCGGAGCACATTTAATGCCAACTAAAATAAGCCACATACTTATTTGTGCTTTTTAGGCCATGAGCCCCATAAAATGCTCCATAATCAAGTAGTAAGCTTAATAATAAGCTAGTACGCCCGTATTATAGTATTTGGTTACTACCATAAGCTATAAAAATAGTCCACGAACATACGTTTCATAATTACTAAAAAATAAGCATAAATCACTTCCCTTATGATTTTAATATAAGAGTGAGCAGATAAAGTCTCAAAATAACCTTAAAGTGCTTAAAAATAAAGCACTAATAATATATAAAGATAATAGCCAAATTAAGTATATAGCACTATATATATGTTATTCAAACCATTCATGACACTAAATCAAAACTACAAAAACCTCTTTGTTTCCTTTTATGTTCGACGCAACCAAACGCACCCTTTTATCCATTTCGTTTCCAAAAATCAATTTTTACGACGATCAACTTGTACAACTAACATCTTTGCATCAATATAAACCCAAAAGGACAAACGAAATTTAAATTTAGAAACTTACAAGAAAATATTCAAAAATGAAGATATCGACACGAACCGGACAACCCAAACGTTGTTTAAATGAATACCCCAATACTCGTATCAACCCGTAATATCACGTTCTTGATCAAAGTTGGAAAATCTATGGTGGTTTGTGGTGGTTGGTGGCGGACGAACACACACACACTCACACACATAAGTGTGTGTTTTGTTTTTTTTTAAATGAAAAATGATTTTGAGAAATGGGGAATGGAAAGCATCTTATGTATAATTTTAGGACAAGATTAGCTAAAATTAAGCCACCATGTCTCCCTCCCCTTATTTATAACCGACCATGGGATCCTATAGGGTCTCGGGTCTTTCTTTTCATGTCGGGATCACTTAAAAGCTCGTAAAACTCAATCGTAAAATACTCCCTAAAGTTACTTAGCATTTTTATTCACTTTAAAAATACTTTTCCATTAACCTATAGTATTTATAATGACTATTTACACTTTAAAATTCATTTAATACTCTTTTGGGACATTAACGAACGTGTTAGGACTCGTTTTTTGGCATTTCTCAAAATTCATGGTCAAAACACCAGAATGCTAATAACACAATTCTAACCTCTAATAAGGATTATTATTTCACAATAAAAGTAGATAAAATTACCACAATTCTTAACAAAATCACACAGTCATCATGGTATAAAATCTGGATAAACTAATAAACTCAAATAGTCAAAGACTCAAAAATGAAATATTCAGAACACAAAAGGGGCAAAGGTTATAGCACGATATACACGAGTGACGTCTAACGAGTGAGTCGAGGTGGTGTTGATATACATGAGATGTTAAACGGGTTAGTAGAGGTGGTGTTGATATACATGAGATGTGAAACGGAGTCGGTCTTTTAACGGGTGAGTTGATGAGAATTTTCTTAACAAGAGATGTTAAACGGTGTTAGTCAAGGCGGTATTTATATACAAGACACGGTTAAACGAATTAGTCGATTTGATATAGATATACATAGATGTTAAAGCGGAGAGTCGATGTGATATCGATGCACATGAAAGACATTTAAAGGGTGAGTCAATGTGCTATTCATATATACGTGACGCTTAACAGGTGAGTCGATGTTATATACATGAGATACTAAACGGGCGAGTCGAATTGATATATATGACCTTCTCTGTACATTTGCGATGTTTTACATTAATTTATATTAAACGGAGTTGTTCTTTATAGGGGCGAGTCGGTGAGATTTTGCTTAACAAGACACGTTAAACGTGTGAGTCAAGGTGGTATTGATGTACATGAGACGTTAAACGTGTTAGTCAACGTGATATACATGAGAGGTTAAGTGGATGAGTCGATGTGATATACATGATAAACGTTTAAAGGGTGAATCGAGACGGTATTTATGTACATGAGATATTAAAACGGTTAGACGATGTGATATTGATATACACAAGACGTTAAACAAGTGAGTCGATACGATATACATGAGTGACGTATAACGGGTGAGTCAAAGTGGTGTTGATATACATGTGATGTTAAAGTGGTTAGACGATGTGATATTGATTGATATATACACGTGAGTTAACCGAATGTGTACTGCTGCGATATACAGCATGAGTCTAGGAGGTGAGTTCGAGGTGGTGTTGATGTCCAGTGAGACGGTTTTTTTAAACAAAAAAACAGGGTTAGTATAGTGATATATGACTTGCTTTGTACATTTTTGAGTTGTACGTTATCTAGTTGGTTAAACGGAAGTTCGGTCGGTTTTTTTAAACGGGTGAGTCGATGAGAATTTGCTTAACAAGAGACGTCAAACGGGTTTGTCGAGGCTTGTGGTGGGGTATTGATATACATGAGACGTTAAACGGATGAGTCGATATGATATTGATATACATAGATGTTAAAGTTGAAAGTCGATGTGATATCGAAGCACATGAGAGACGTTTAAAGGGTGAGTCAATGTGTTATTCATATACACGTGATGCTTAATGGGTGAGTCGATATTATATACATGAGACGTGTAAACAGGCTAGTCTAAGTGGAATATATGACTTTTCTTGTACATTTGCGATGTTTTATGTTAATTTATGTTAAACGGAGTTGTTCGTTATAGTGGCGAGTCGGAGAGATTTTGCTTAACAAGACACGTTAAACGGGTAATGGAGGTGGTATTGATGTACATGAGATGCTAAACGTGTTAGTCGACGTGATATACATGAGAGGTTAAATGGATGAGTCGATGTGATATACATGATAGACGTTTAACGGGTGAGTCGAGGCGGTATTTATGTACATGAGATATTAAAGCAGTTAGACGATGTGATATTGATGTACACGAGACATTAAATGAATGAGTCGATGCTATATACATGAGTGACATATAACGGGTGAGTCGAGGTGGTGTTGATATACCTTGTGAAGTTTTAAAACGGTTAGCAGGATGTGCATATTGAGTAATTCATTCATGAGATGTTAAACGAATAAGTTTGCTCACGATATACACGAGTGACGTCTAATTAAACATTCTCATTTTAATGTCATGCGTACGGACTCCAGTATTGATCACTTTCTATTTTAGTCCGTTAACGCATTTACTTTTTTTTTTAATTTACTGTTAGGTTAAATCGCGTAGACTAAAAATAATCATTGAATGTAAACGGTCATCAAATAAATTAAAGTTTTCATCAACAAAGTAAGAAATAATTATTAAGAAGATAATTATGTACTTTGCGTATTTTATTTTTATTGGTCACGTAAAAGGAGTTACGTTTCGTGATAAAATACATTTGGACACAACCTCGGAAAATACTTAGATTACCTAGACTTAAACAATACTCACTTTTAACCCGTTGTAATCAAACTAACAAGTTTTGTATTAATTATTTTTGTGTACAAGTCACAAACAGCTGATTAAAAATTTGTTTATCACCATAAAACTATATCGTTCCCATGTGGATTTCTTGCTAATATATCCATAACTAAGGAGCCTTAAAGTACTAGTACTAATCCTAGGTAATTAATATGTGTACTAATGGGACTCCTAAAGGACTATACGCATATGGACAATGAATTGCTCCTGATTTCATTGCCTTTGGCTAACCGAGGATATGCTTGTTTTTGCCAAAATTCTTTGAGATTTTCCTAATTACAAAAATCTTAGTACATCATGCAAGTCATTGAAGAGTTGGTACTTGTGTGGTTTATCCTAAAACCATGAGTGAGTAACTAGAAACACCAAAAACCACTTCCTAGGGCACGGTTTAGTTTTGTTTAGGACTAAAATATGTAACTAAGCTTATTGCCTATAAATACACACTCACAACTACTCTTATACTTTCTAAAACTTTCATAACTCTACTCACTAAGTAAACTTCTTCTTTTCTCCTTTATCTTATTCGGCTTACATCAAACCGAATCCATACACGACCCACATTTCATTCATAGAACAAGTGACACAATTAAGTTGTTAAAGGTTGTAAGAAGTGTACGCGAGCTAAGGATGGGTCTTTACTCAAGCTTTGAAGCTTAAGATTGATACACGTTTTGGGTGTATGCGAGTCGGGTTTACGTCTAAACTTACCATCAAGGAGACTAGGACTCTTGTAAGTCACTACACCACTCGTATTATTTTGTCACTTTGTTTACTAGTTATAATGTCGCGTTAACATATAAAGGTTACGCCGAGCGAGAACTTAGGCAAAGTAACTACAAGCTTACATGTTTCACGCATAAATTATGGGTACATGCTCGACTTGTGTTATGAGGGAACCTTATTGTGAACTCCATAAGAGTACAACGAATTTCACGAAAATGTTATGCGTAAACTTTTATTGTAAACGTTACGTAGTGGTGTAGAAACATATATACGACATTAATGAACGTTTGCATGTTATGGATCACGATTAGGAAATGCTAGACACCTTGTTTTTGTGCTAGGCTCGACTTTAACGTCATATATATGGAGACACTAATAAACCATTCAGACCCTTACTAGACTTCGCGACCCATCTTCGTGAGCCCACAAAACCCATAAGCTACAAATAAGCTAGGACGGCTTATTTATGGGCTTAAGCGGCTTATAAGATTTATTATGAGCCTAAGATAAGCTAGTGGACCCTAAGAAATCAAGCCCGAACCACTAGAACCCTTACCGGGCTTCTATCGAGCCCAATAGGCCCAACAGTAGGCTTATTAGCTTATCGAATAAGCTAAATAAGCAAACTGACCTTCTAAGTGCTTAACGGACTAAAACAAAGTTATTGGACCTCAATGGGCCAACAATGGATTTAAAAACCTTCGGTCATTAATGGGCACGAAAGCCCATTAATAAGTGCTTATTGGCTTATTTCAATATGCTAAAACCAAGACAGATTAAATTGAGTTAAAACATATAGGAAATAAGCTAAAGAGACAAGGGAAACCTAAAAGGGTGTATCGGGTTTAAGCTATTGGGCTTACGGGCCCAATAAGCTCGAAATAAGCCATAATAAGCTCCCCGAGCTTATTCTATGCTTATTAGACCCTGCTGAGCTTATTGGAACCTTTTGAACTTATTAAAATCATTTTGGACCTTTAATAAATGCTAATCGGCCTTAACGGGGCCCAATAAGGCGTTTTAAGCCAAAAAATAAGCTTCGGTTATGAGGTTCTTATTAGTAAGCCAAACCGAATATTGTAGCTTAAATAAGCTTAACAAAGGCCTTAGTACTTTTTAAAACTAAAACGGACCTTTAGAACACTTAATGGACCTAAAGGGCCCAATAAAGCCCATTAAGCCATAATAAGCTCGTTAGAGCTTATTTATAAGCTATGGCGGCTTATACGGTTTATTTTGACATAATTAAACATATTGCCACTTGGTGGGATTTAATTGGAGTAAAAATACAATTTTTAAAAAGCCGGAGTAACTAATATACTACCAGTAGGAATGATTATAACTACCAGGAGTAACGATGAATACATTATTTCTAACACGTATGCACCATCACACAAGTGATAACAGTATATATAAACTAGCAATTTATTGTAGTTTATACATTGAGTCTTTAGCCTAAATTTGTAGACTAAGACTGGCCGTATTTACTTAGGTATTTGACGGTGTGATTCATACTTGGATATCTATTATCAATTTCCAGAGGACTATTTACTGAGGTGAGTTCATAGCCCCATGTTTTACAATTATTTAAATGATTTACATCCTTGGGGTGAGAACATGCTTTGTTTTACAAATTGAACGCAAGTGTACATTTTATACCATGATTACGTGTTTGCCTGAGTTACCATAACCCATTATGTCCATGATCATGAACTGTTAATTGCATAGATGTGATTGGGAATTACATTATGTGGGCGCGAATGTTATGGATAGATCTATTAGGGATTGACAATCCCCGTTCGGGTGACTAGCTATCACTGGGAACGAGCGCATACCATGTCGAATTTGGGATGTTGCGGGGTTAGCACATCATTCACGGACACTTGTTGGCAACTATATAATTGCATTCATATATGTCGAGCTTCAGTGTCATGAGCTTAGGAAAACGTAATTACTTTTTATGATGTTTGCATTTGTTGCTTAATCATACACTTGGAAATCTTGCGGTCCTACAATTGATTTACATAAACCTATGAATTCACCAACTTTATGTTGACGATTTAAGCATGTTTTTCAGGTCAATAAGGCACGAGGTGCGATGATACATTGGAAGTCAATAATTGAAGAGTCAACACTTAAGATTTGGGGTCTTATTACATTTTGGGGACAATTGTTATAAACCGAAATCTTTATTTATATTGTTGAACAATTTGAAGCCATGGGCTTATGTAACAAACAAGTATTTTGTTAATCCAATGTATCTTTTTCAAACGATACGTTTAATAGTCGTTCTCAGATCTTGTGCTATTGATCCAAAAATGTAACGCCCTTGGATATTCAAACATTCCGCTGCGTGCTCAGATTTGAGGGTGTTACATCTAATGAGTGTGTCGAGGTGGTGTTGATATACATGAGACATTAAACGGGTTAGTAGAAGTGATATATGACTTCCTTTGTACATTTTTGAGGTTTTACGTTAACTTTTATTAAACAGAGTCGGTTGTTAAACGGGTGAGTCTATGAGAATTTGCTTAACAAAAGACGTTAAACAGGTTAGTCGAGGCGGTATTGATATACATGAGACGTTAAACGGATGAGTCGAAATGATATTGATATACATAGATGTTAAACGGGAGAGTCGATGTTATATCGATGCACATAATGGACGTTTAAAGGGTGAGTCGATGTGCTATTCATATACACGTGACGCTTAACGGGTGAGTCGATGTTATATACATGAGATGTTAAACGGGCGAGTTAAAGTGATGTATTTGAATTTCTTTGTACATTTACGATGTTTTACGTTAATTTATGTTAAATGAAGTTGTTCATTATAGGGGCAAGTCGGTGAGATTTTACTTAATAAGACACGTTAAATGGGTGAGTCGAGGTGGTATTGATGTACATGAGACGCTAAATGTGTTAGTCGACGTGATATACATGAGAGGTTAAACGAATGAGTCGATGTGATATACATGATAGACGTTTAACGGGTGAGTCGAGGCGGTATTTATGTACATAAGATATTAAAGCAGTTAGACGATGTGATATTGATATACACGAGACGTTAAATGAATGATTCGATGCGTAATGCATGAGTGACGTATAACGGGTGAGTCAAGGTGGTGTTGATATACATGTGATGTTAAAGCGGTTAGACGATGTGATATTGATTGATATATACATGAGACGTTAAACAAATGAGTACGCACGATATACACGAGTGACGTCTAATGAGTGAGTCGAGGTGGTGTTGATATACATGAGACGTTAAAAGGGTTAGTAGAAGTGATATATGACTTCCTTTGTATATTTTCAAGGTTTTATGTTAACTTTTGTTAAACGAAGTCGGTCGTTAAACGAGTGAGTCGATGAGAATTTGCTTAACAAGAGACGTTAAACGGATGAGTCGATATGATATTGATATACATAGATGTTAAATCGGAGAGTCGATGTGATATCGATGCACATGAGAGACGTTTAAAGGGTGAGTCGATGTGCTATTCATATACACGTGACGCTTAATGGGTGAGTCGTTTTATTTACATGGAGGACGTTAAACAGGGCTAGTCAAGTGTTATATTATATGACTTTACTCTGTACAATTTGCGATGTTTTACGTTTATTTATGTTTAAACGGAGTTGTTCGATTATAGGGGCAACAATTCGTGTGAGATTTTGTTTAACAAGACTCGTTAAAACGGGGAGTCGAGGTGGTATTGATGTACATGAGACGCTAAAGTGTTAGTCGACGTGATATACATGAGAGGTTAAATAGATGAGTCGATGCGATATACATGATAGACGTTTAACGGGTGATTTGAGGCGGTATTTATGTACATGAGATATTAAAGCGGTTAGACGATGTGATATTGATATACTTGAGATGTTAAACGAATGAGTCGATGCGATATACATGAGTGACGTATAACGGGTAAGTCGAGGTGGTGTTGATATACATGTGTTATTAAATCGGTGATCGATTGATATTGATTGATATATATATGAGACGTTAAACGAATGAGTATGCTCGAATATACACGAGTGACGTCTAACGAGTGAGTCGAGGTGGTGTTGATATACATGAGACGTTAAACGGGTTAGTAGAAGTGATATATGACTTCCTTTGTACATTTTTGAGGTTTTACGTTAATTTTTGTTAAAACGGAAATTCGATCGGTTTAACGGGGTTAGTGTTGAGGTATTTGCTTAACAAGAGACATTAAATGGATTAGTCGAGGCGGTATTGGTTGAGATGTTAAACGGATGAGTCGATATGATATTAATATACATAGATTTTAAAGCGAAGAGTTGGATGTGATATCGATGCACATGAGAGACGTTTAAAGGGTGAGTCGATGTGTTATTCATATACACGTGACGCTTAACGGGTGAGTCGATGTTATATACATGAGATGTTAAACGGGCGAGTCAAAGTGATATATATGAGTAACGTCTGTACATTTTTGATGTTTTACGTTAAGTTATGTTAAAAGGAGTTGTTCGTTATAGGGGCGAGTCGGTAAGATTTTGCTTAACAAGATATGTTAAACGGGTGAGTCAAGGTGGTATTGATGTACATGAAATGCTAAATGTGTTAGTCGACGTGATTACATAGAGGTTAACGGAATGAAGTCAATGTGATATTTCATTGATAGACGGTTTAATGGGTGAGTAAAGGCGGGTTTTGGTATTTTTTATTGCATGAGATATTAAAAATGGGGCGGGGTTTAGCGATTTTTGTGGATATTGATATACATGATACGTTAAACGAATGAGTCGATGCGATATACATGAGTGACGTATAACGGGTGAGTCTAGGTGATGTTGATATACATGTGATGTTAAAGCGGTTAGACGATGTGATATTGATTGATATATACATGAGACGTTAAACGAATGAGTATGCGTGATATACTCGAGTGACGTCTAACGAGTGAGTCGAGGTGGTGTTGATATACATGAGACGTTAAACGGGTTAGTAGAAGTGATATATGACTTCCTTTGTACATTTTTGAGGTTTTACGTTAACTTTTGTTAAACGGAGTCTGATTCGTCAAATAGCATACATATAAAATAACACAAATGCAAATCTCAACCAAATGCCCTTAACCAAGGCAAAAGGTCAAAATCTACACAAAGAGATTAAATATATAAGAATCAATTATAAAAAGATTCCGGAAGAGATATTCCCGGGTCGTATGTCCCAACGAGGCTGCAATTGAAAGTAATCCTGGTTTGATGAGAAATTGAATGATGGAGAATATTTAGATATGATGGAAACACTAATATGTAAAAATTAATTAAATAAACCTAATTTAATCTATGGGAATAGTTATAGGAAATGGGAGATCTTAAAACTACGGGAAACAAAAATTAGTTTATAGGGAAATTTAAATTAAAATCTATTCTAAAATACGGGGAACAGAATCAGGTATCGGGAAACCTAAATACTAAAAATTAAGAAAATAAATGCTAAATTAAATTAAAAATCAAAATTAAATTCTAATTAAGTTAATTTGAAAAATAAAGAAAACTAGAACTAAAACGGAGGTCGTTTGAATGTAAAACGAAAAGAAACGGTAAAACGCACCCGGTAAAACGGGTCTAAGACTGAATTTTAAGAAAAATAAAGCCTACACTAAATTTTATATTTTTCCTAGACACTAAATGACAAAAGAAAATTTTATAAAAAAGAAAAATATTTTTTTATTAATTTTTGGATTTTTTATAAATTTTTAAAGATTAAAAACTAATTAAAACTAAGAAAATAGAAAAAGACAAAAAATAAAAGTTATAAAAATTCTGAAAAAATAAAATTAAATAAAGAAAAAGTTAACAATTCTAAAAATATAAAAATGCCCAAATTTTACTGTTTATATAAAAAGTAATTAAACTAATTAAATCTAAACCTAATTTAATTAATTAAATTAAATAAAACTAACTAAAGTTAACTATAGGGACTAACAGTGAAAAGGACACAAGGACTAACGGGGAAACAACAAACTGACAAGGGGGACTAACAATTATAACTATAAAAGACAAAATTACACAAACAGTCCCTGAAGTGGACCCCGATTACAAAGCAAGTCCAAACAGCTTATTATCAAAAAGCTATAAAAGCAAAGTTGTTAAGGGGCTTGAGGGGAGTCTTTTTTGTAAAAGCACTTATGCTTGAAGTTAACTTAATAAGCTTAGAAAAAGTGAGCTTTTGGACTGCAAAAGCTTAATAAGCTTATAAGCTTATTTTTCTTTCTTATTGAGATTTAAGCCCACTAAATAAGCTAAAACTTATGGGGGACAGTTAAATAGGGTAAGGGGAGTCCTAAATTTAAGCTATGGCTTCCTAATAAAGCCCTAAATAAGCTGATCTATTATTAAGCTAAAAATGACAGTTTACAAAAAACAGAAAAAAGCCTACTTTAAGCCTAGAATAAGCTAACTAAATAAGGGAGATAAGCTATAAGATTTTGGGGACTTAAAGGGCTTCTATTAAGCTATATTAAAAAGCAATAAAATCCTAGAGCTTAGTTATGAAATAAGCTAGAAAAGTGGGGTGAATTTAGGTGCTCAGCACCAGGGGAGGCTAGGCAGTGAGCTTAAGGGCTTATTTTGGCTTATGCAATAAGCACTTAAGAGCTTTTTGGCCAAAACAAAATCCAAACAGATAAACAATGGTGGCATATGAGCTTATTTCCAAAGTTTGGGGGCTTAAGGCCTAATTAAAACTGCTGATAATTAAGCTCTAAGTTCAAGGTTTTTAAAAGAAAATGCATACCACCCTTTGACTCCTACTTGGTCAAATCAAAGGGACAGAACAAGGGGTTTTGAAAAGAGCTAGAAACAACACCAAATAGCCAAAAACAATGGTGCTTATGCTGCATAAGCTGCTTGGAGCACTTCTTTGGCTCCAAAATTTGGCTTTTTCAATATTTTGACAGAATACTAAAGGGGCTCAAAAACGGATTTTGACACTAAAAGTGTGTTTTATATCTGCCTAATAAACCCCATCACACTCAGCCAATAGTTGGCTGAGTGTTTTGTGACCCATACCAAACCAAAGCTTGACCCATTTGGGGTTAAACCAAACACCCCCTTAATATATAAAAATGGCTTCTTTTTAGCTTTTTAAAAGAAATAAAGGGGTAAGACAAGCTTATAAACTGGAGCTTTAAAACGCATTACGCACATGGTGGTGTAAGATATATTAAACAGGTTGTTTTAAAGGTTTGAATCTTTACTGCGAATTTTTAACAAATTGCAAATATTTCAAAAAAAACTCTTAACTTTTATTAAATGCTGAAAATATTACAACATAAGCTTTAAATAAACTGAATACAATAATCTTAAAGCAACTTAATTAAATTTTACACTAAGAAAAGGAAAAACAGGGGTCGTTTGACTTCGGCTTGTTCTCTCTTCTTTTATAGAGGTCTCTCAGCCTTCCTTGGACTTGGGTTGAGCTTGCTGTGTGTGTACAATACTTCCCAAGCAATCCTAGCCTTTCATTGGCCTTATATAGCATTCCTCATCCATTTGATGGGGTGTCTTGGGTTGTGTGAATTACCATGCGTTCAGTGGGTAGGGTTTAGGGGTACGGGTAAGTGGGAACGGGTATGGGTGAGCTGGTGGGTGTACTAGGGAGGTGGTTTGGCCTAGAAACCATGGGAAAGGGGGTGGTATGGTATGGCGGGAAAGGTGGTTCGAGTACCAAGTGGTTGCAGGTTTTAAACGAAAAGAATGGGGAAGAGGCAAAAATGCCCCCCCATCTTTGGCTCTCTTGTCATTTCATTTTAAGCCGAAAACAGTTATAAAAGATCTTTGGAAAGTGACACAAATGGTCCCTGCGTTTGTATAATAAAAGAAAACAAAGAGAGTTTTGGCAAATTGCAAAAATGGTCCCTGCTGTTTATAACTAAAAGAGAAAAAGGGTTTTAGGTAAATTGCAAAACCAGCCCTTGTGTTTGTTTAAACCATTTTTCTTTTATAAAACAACTTTCAAAATTGGCAATTTTAGCCCCTAAAGTTTTATAAAAAAGGATTTTGGGCTTTTGTTGGGCTTGGGCTTGTATTGGGCCCAATTGAGTGTGTCTGGGCCCAATAAGGTTCAGGTTTGGTTATTGGGCTTTTTCAAGCCCAATAAGGTTATGAAGTGGGTTTTGTGTGTACAATGGCTGAGATTGGCTGTAACTGGGCTAGGATTGGGCCTTCAAAGTCTTCATAGTTATACTATTGGGCTTTCCCGGCCCATCAGATGGGTTAAGATTGCATCCAATAGTATTCTTCAGTTCCGGCTCCGGTTTGACTGCTGATTCTTCAGTATTATTGACTCTGATTTTGACATTTTTGGACTTTGGCCTTGTTTTTGCACAAGTCTTTTTCCTTCCATGCTCCAGTTTTGTCATTTTGCTTGGTTTTCTGTTTTTTTGGTTGATAATCCACTTACAGGTGCACAATACAAATGCAAAACAATCATATATTTGGCAGTTTTTGTCTGTTTTTGGTCATTTAAGCTCGTTTTTAAGAGGAAAAGATTGTTAATTAGCACTTATCCAGAGTCGGTTGTTGGTATGTATGTTAAACGGGTTGAGTCAATGAGAATTTACTTAACAAAAGAGATGTTTAATCGGGTTAGTCGAAGGCAGGTTTATTGATATACATGTGACGTTTAAACGGAGTAGTCGATATGATTATTGATAACAATAGATGTTATAACGGGAGAGTCGAAGTGAGATCGGATGCACATCGAGTAGACATGTAAAAGGTTTGTGTCGATGGCGGCTTTTCATTTTCATAGTGACGCTTAACGGGTTGGAGGCGGATGGTTTTTTCATGAGAGGTTTTTTTGGAATGGTGCGTGGACGATAGGCTGGGTGGTTGCATGTTACGTGCGGTGGGTCATTTATAGCTCGCTCTGTTTTCCGTCCGACTCCGTGGTTGGTTGGGGTTGGGGTGTGTGTTGAAGGGTCTTTGTTTGGTTTGTGTATGATACGGCGAGTCGTGCGAAGGGTTCGGCGCAGGGTGGTTGTTCATGGAGTCACGACACAGATTACGGTGTAGGGGGGGGGGGGGGGTGTAGCTGGGGGGGGGGGGGGTATTGGGGTTGGGGGTAGCGGACTCGGGGGTGGGGAAGGCGCCTCGATCCGGGGGTGTGTTGATTGTGGTTGTAGCTCATAGCGTACTGGCAGTTCTCCTCCATGAGCACAGTATAATGGGTCTGCTGGTGCCAGTAGTTGTTGCTCTCGCTACGTTCGACGGCTAGGTTGGGGGGTGGGGGGAGGGGGGGTGGTTATGTGGGGTTATACGTGGGAGTGCTCGTGTCTGTGCTGTCGCTGCCCTAGTTGGGGGGGGGGGCGGGGTGGGGTGGGTTGTGTGTGGGTTGTTTTTTGTTTTTTGTTTTGTACGTATCAGCATGGTAATAATGTGAGCTTTTCCGGCCTGTCACCGTTGCCGCCTCTCCTTGGGTAGCCACCCGATTGCACCGCGTTGGTTCCGCCTCCTTGAAACTACTAACCCGTTCTTTTTTTTACATCTCTGGTTACAGTAATTTCTCATTCATTTTGTTATGACTCACGTCCGTGTTTATTTTGTCGTTTTAACTACCTCCGACGACTCTGATATAATATTAACGAGATTCAATGCTGAGTTAAGTTCTCCCGAACTCCCTCCCCCCCGTCCCCCGATTCTGATTTTGATTTGATATTAATTATAAGAATATAATTACTCTGAGATTATTCTTTAAGTGCCTTATTTACACAATATTTTTTTAACCTATAAAAAAATAAAAAAACAGCTTTTCTTTTTTTTTTTTTTCTTTTTCTTTTTTAAATGACCATAACAGACAAAAAACTGCTATATATGTTTCGTTTTTGCATTTGTATTGTGCAGGAAGTGGATGATCAACAATAAAAAAAAATTAAAAAGACAGGGGGAAAACCAAGCCAATATGACCACCAATATGAGCATTGCTGTTTGAATTGGAAAAAAAAAAGACTGTGCACAAAATCAAGGGGCACAAAAGCCAAAAATGTCAAAAATCAGAGAGTCATTAACTGAAAGACATCAGCAGGTCAATCACGGAGCTGGAACTGAGAATACTATTGGGATGCCAATCTTAACCCCATCTGTATTGGGCCGGGGATAGACCACAATAGTATAACTTTGAACGACAGTTTGTAGGCCATTTCCTAGCCCAGTTTCAAAGCCAGTCTCAGCCATTGTACACCAAAACCACTTCAATAACCTTATTGGGCTTGAAAAAGCCCAATAACCAAACTGAACCTTATTGGGCCCTCATACAACACTCAATTGGGCCCAATACAAGCCCAAGCCCAACAAAAGCCCAAAATCCTTTTTTTATAAAACTTTAGGGGCTAAAATTGCCAATTTTGAAAGTTGTTTTATAAAAGAAAAATGGTTTAAACAAACACAAGGGCTGGTTTTGCAATTTACCTAAAACCCTTTTTCTCTTTTAGTTATAAACAGCAGGGACCATTTTTGCAATTTGCCAAAACCTCTTTTTATTCTTTTGTTATAAAACGACAAGGACCATTTGTGTCACTTTCCAAAGATCTTTTATAACTGTTTTCGGCTTAAAATGAAATGACAAGAGAGCCAAAGATGGGGGGGCATTTTTGCCTCTTCCCCATTCTTTTCGTTTAAAACCTGCAACCACTTGGTACTCGAACCACCTTTCCCGCCATACCATACCACCCCCTTTCCCATGGTTTCTAGGCCAAACCACCTCCCTAGTACACCCACCAGCTCACCCATACCCGTTCCCACTTACCCATTACCCCTATAACCCTTCCCACTTGGTATTTCACACAACCCGAAGACCCCCATCAATGGCTGAGAATGCTATAAGGCCAATGAAAGGCTAGGATCGCTTGGGAAGTATGGTACACACACAGCAAGCTCAACCCAAGTCCAATAGAAGGCTGAGAGCCTCTATAAAAGAAGAGAGAACAAGCCGAAATATATAACCTGTTTTTACTTTTCTTAGTGTAAAATTTAATTAAGTTTGCTTTAAAAGTATTGTATTCAGTTTATTTAAAAGCTTTATGTGTATTATATTTCAGCTATTTAATAAAATGTTAAGAGTGTTTTTTGAAATATTTCATGTGTTTCAAAATTCGAAGTATAGTATTTTAAAAACCTTTAAACCTGTTTAATCTCTTACACCACATGTGTAAGAGTTTATGTTAAGCTCAGTTTATAAGCTTGTCTTACCCCTTTATTTCTTTTAAAAAAGCTAAAAAGAAGCCATTTTTATATATTAAGGGGTGTTTGTTTAAACCCCAAAAATGGGTCAATTTGGTTTGGTATGGGTCTCGAAACACTCAGCCAACTTGGTCTGAGTGTTTGTGGGGGTTGTGTGTGGGGGTTTATTATTAGGCAGTTTAATATCCCCCACAAACTTTTAGTGTCATAAACCGTTTGAGCCCCTTTTTATTCTGTCAAAAATTTGAATTAAGCACTAAAATTGAGCTTAAGTGATCAAGTTTGCTTATGCAGTCATTTATGCACATTTGTTTTGTGCTTTTGTGTTGTTTATAGATTCTTTTCAAAAACCCCTTGTTCTGTCCCTTTGATTTGACCAAAGTAGGAGTAAAGGGTGGTATGATTTTCTTTTCATAAACCTGAACATTAGAGCTTAATTATCAGCAGTTCTTAATTAGGCCTTATGCCCCAAATTTGGAAAATAAGATCATATGCCACCATTGTTTATCTGTTTGTATTTTGTTTTGGGTAAAAAGCTCTTAAGTGCTTATTGCATAAGCCTAAAAAAGCCCTTAAGCTCACTGCCTTGCCTCCCCTGGTGCTGAGCACCTAAATTCACCCCACTTTTCTAGCTTATTTCATAACTAAGCTCTAGGATTTTATTGCTTTTTAATTAGGATTAATAGGAAGCCCTTTAAGTCTCCCAAAATCTTATAGACTTATTCCCTTTATTTTAGTTTGCTTTTTTAGTTATAGTCGGACCTTTTTTCGTTTTTTGTAAACTGTATTTTTAGCTTTAATAAATTAGATCAGCTTTATTTTTAGGGCTTATTAGGAAGCCATAGTTTAATTTTAGGACTCCCCTTACCCTATTTAATGTCCCCCTTACGTTTTAGCTAATTTAGTGGGCTTAATCTCAATTATAAAATAGAAAAATAAGCTTATAAGCTTATTAAGCTTTTGCAGTCCAAAAGCTCACTTTTCTAGCTTATTAAGTTAACTTCAAGCATAAGTGCTTTTACAAAAAAGACTCCCCTCAAGCCCCTTAACAACTTTGTTTTTATAGCTTTTTGATAATAAGCTGTTTGGACTCTCTTTGTAATCGGGGTCCAACTCAGGGACTGTTTGTGTAATTTTGTCTTTTATAGTTATAATTGTTAGTCCCCCTTGTCAGTTTGTTGTTTCCCCGTTAGTCCTTGTGTCCTTTTCACTGTTAGTCCCTATAGTTAACTTTAGTTAGTTTATTTAATTTAATTAATTTAAATTAGGTTTAGATTTAATTAGTTTAATTACTTTTTATATAAACAGTAAAATTTGGGCATTTTTATATTTTTAGAATTGTTAACTTTTTCTTTATTTAATTTTATTTTTTCAGAATTTTTATAACTTTTATTTTTTGTCTTTTTCTATTTTCTTAGTTTTAATTAGTTTTTAATCTTTAAAAATTTATAAAAAATCCAAAAATTAATAAAAAAATATTTTTCTTTTTTATAAAATTTTCTTTTGTCATTTAGTGTCTAGGAAAAATATAAAATTTAGTGTAGGCTTAATTTTTCTTAAATTTCAGTCTTAGACCCGTTTTACCGGGTGCGTTTTACCGTTTCTTTTCGTTTTACATTCAAACGACCTCCGTTTTAGTTCTAGTTTTCTTTATTTTTCAAATTAAGTTAATTAGAATTTAATTTTGATTTTTAATTTAATTTAGCATTTATTTTCTTAATTTTTAGTATTTAGGTTTCCCGATACCTGATTCTGTTTCCCGTTTTTAATATAAATTGTATTTTAGGATTTTCCAATAACTAATTTTGTTTCCCGTAGTTTTTTAAGATCTCCATTTCCTAATATCTAATTACCATAGTTTAAATTAGTTTTATTTATTAATTTTTGTATATTAGTGTTCTCCAATCATCATCTAATTATTCTCCATCATTCAATTTCTCTCAAACCTGGATTACTTTAAAATTGCAGCCTCGTTGGGACATGACGACACGGGTTTATTCTCGTCCGGATCATCTTTTTATAATTGATTCTTATATATTTTTAATCTCTTTGTGTTGATTTTGGGTACCTTTTGCCTTGTTAAGGGCATTTGGTTGTGATGTGCTTCTGTGTTATATTTATTGGTAGGATATTTGGATCGTTGCAGGCCTCCGTTGAAGCATATAGTTAACGTTATACATCACATAATAATGTACAAAGGAAGTCTTTGATCTCTGCTTCTTAACACACACCACGTGTTAATGGTACTCATGGTTTGCATTCTCACCTCCCCGACTCACACGCGTTAGAGCGGATCGCGTGGATATCAGCATGTCGAATGCGGTTTTCGTCGCTGGTTGTGTGCTTTGCAATTGCACATCGTCTCATAATCGCTCGTTTATCTGCTCTGGGTTGCTTGCATTCTGCTCCTTGTCTCTCCCGTTATTCGTCACATCCCACCCCAACGTCTAATTGGGTGGTATGAATTGTCTGCAGCTGGACTTGCCGGTTTTGTTTACTCCCATCTCATGTTTATCACGGTCGGACTAAACTCGTTTAGGCATTTTCTATGTACCTTCACAACCCAATCCTCACCCTAAAAAACCCTATTAATACCTCCCCCCCCCCACCACCCCCTTCATTCCACACCCACCCCCACCCCCCCACCCCACCCCCCCCCCCCCCACCCACCCCCCCCCCCCCCCCCCCCCCCCCCCCCCCCCCCACCCCCCCCCCCCCCCCCCCCCCTTAACCCAACTACCTTTTTACCATCCCCAATCCTTTTCTTAATACACCTTAAAATAATCTTTTCCAACGTTATCATGTATATCACATCGACTCATCCGTTTAACCTCTCATGTATATCACGTCGACTAACACGTTTAGCGTCTCATGTACATCAATACCACCTCGACTCACCCGTTTAACGTGTCTTGTTAAGTAAAATCTCACCGACTCGCCCCTATAACGAACAACTCCGTTTAACAAAACTTAACGTAAAACATCACAAATGTACAAACATTACTCATATATATCACTTCGACTTGCCCGTTTAACGTCTCTTGTATATACTTCAAATCACCGTTAAGGCGGTCATGTTTATATGAATAGCCCATCGAACAACCTTTAAACGTCTCTCTCATGTGCAATCGATATCACATCAACTCTTCGCTTTAAAATCTATGTATATTAATATCATATCGACTCATCCGTTTAACATCTCAACCAATACCGCCTCGACTAATCCATTTAATGTCTCTTGTTAAGCAAATTCTCATCGACTAACCCGTTTAACGATCGACTCCGTTTAACAAAAGTTAACGTAAAACCTCAAAAATGTACAAAGGAAGTCATATATCACTTCTACTAACTCGTTTAACATCTCATGTATATCAACACCACCTCGACTCACTCGTTAGACGTCACTCGTATATATCGCGCGTACTCATTCGTTTAACGTCTCATGTATATATCAATCAATATCACATCGTCTAACCGCTTTAATAACACATGTATATCAACACCACCTCGACTCACCGTTATACGTCACTCATGTATATCGCATCGACTCATTTGTTTAATGTCTCGTGTATATCAATATCACATCGTCTAACCGCTTTAATATCTCATGTACATAAATACCGCCTCGACTCACCCGTTAAACGTCTATCATGTATATCACATCGACTCATCCGTTTAACCTCTCATGTATATCACGTCGACTAACACGTTTAGCGTCTCATTTATATCAATACCACCTCGACTCACCCGTTTAACGTGTCTTGTTAAACAAAATCTCACCGAATTGCCCCTATATCGAACAACTCCGTTTAACATAAATTAACGTAAAACATCGCAAATGTACAGAGAAAGTCATATATATACTTCGACTCGCCCGTTTAATGTCTCATGTATATAACATCGACTCACCCGTTAAGCGTCACGTGTATATGAATAGCACATCGACTCACCCTTTAAACGTCTCTCATGTGCATCAATATCACATCGACTCTCCGATTTAACATCTATGTATATCAATATCATATCGACTCATCCGTTAAACGGCTCCTTGTTAAGCAATTCTCATCGACTCACTCGTTAATGACAGACTTCGTTTAACAAAAGTTAACATAAAACCTCAAAAATATACAAAGGAAGTCATATATCACTTCTACTAACCGTTTAACGTCTCATGTATATCAACATCACCTCGACTCACTCATTAGACGTCACTCGTGTATATCGCGCGTACTCATTTGTTTAACGTCTCATGTATATATCAATCAATATCACATCGTCTAACCGCTTTAACCTCACATGTGGTGGGGAGATATCAACACCACCTTGACTCACCCGTTATACGTCACTCATGTATATCGCATCGAATCATTCATTTAACGTCTCGTGTATATCAATATCACATGGAGATTAGCTCCTGTGTATATCTTTATGAAATATTCATGTACATAAATACCGCCTCGACTCACCCGTTAAACGTCTATCATGTATATCACATCGACTCATCCGTTTAACCTCTCATGTATATCACGTTGACTAACACGTTTAGCGTCTCATGTACATCAATACCACCTCGACTCACCCATTTAACGTGTCTTGTTAAGCAAAATCTCACCTACTTGCCCCTATAATGAACAACTTCATTTAACATAAATTAACGTAAAACATCATAAATGTACAAAGAAATTCAAATACATCACTTCGACTCGCCCGTTTAACATCTCATGTATATAACATCGACTCACCCGTTAAGCGTCACGTGTATATGAATAGCACATCGACTTACCCTTTAAACGTCCATTATGTGCATCGATATAACATCGACTCTCCCGTTTAACATCTATGTATATCAATATCATTTCGACTCATCCTTTTAACGTCTCATGTATATCAATACCGCCTCGACTAACCTGTTTAACGTCTTTTGTTAAGCAAATTCTCATAGACTCGCCCGTTTAACAACCGACTCTGTTTAATAAAAGTTAACGTAAAACCTCAAAAAATTGTACAATGGAACGAAGTCATAATCACTCTATAAACCCGTTTAATGTCTCATGTATAATCAACACCACTCGGACACCTCATTAGATGTACACCCATCAAATCTGAGCACGCAGCGGAATGTTTGAATATCCGAGGGCGTTACATTATTGGATAAATAGCACAAGATTGAGGAATGATATAATCGTATCGTTTGAAAAACATACATTGGATTAACAAAATACTTGTTTGTTACATAAGCCCATGGCTTCAAATTGTTCAACAATATAAATAAAGATTTCGGTTTATAACAATTGTCCCCAAAATGTAATAAGACCCCAAATTTTAAGTGTTGACTCTTCAATTATTGACTTCCAATGTATCACGCCATCCTCTGCTTATTGACCTGAAAAACATGCTTAAAACGTCAACATAAAGTTGGTGAATTCATAGGTTTATGTAAACAATTGTAGGACCGCAAGATTTCCAAGTGTATGATTAAGCAACAAATGCAAACATCATAAAAAGTAATTACGTTTTCTTAAAGTCTGTCACTGAAGCTCGACCTATATATGAATGCAAATATTATATTTGCAAACAAGTGTCCTGTGAAATGATGTGCTATACCCCGCAACATCACAAATTCGACAATGTAATGCGCTCGTTTCACCAGTGGATTGCTTGTCACCCGAACGGGAATTTTCAAACCCTAATAGATCTATCACTACATTCGCGCCCACATAATGTAATTCCCAAAAAAAACCGCATCTATGCAATGAAACAGTTCATGATCATGGAATAATGGGTTATGGTAACTAGCAAACACGTAATCATGGTATAAAATGTACACTTGCGTTCAATTTGTAAAACAAAGCATGTTCTCACCCCAAGGATGTAAATCATTTAAATAATTGTAAAACATGGGGCTATGAACTCACCTCAGTAAATAGTCCTCTGGAAATTGATAATAGATATCCAAGTATGAATCACACCGTCAAATACCTAAGTAAATACGGCCAGTCTTAGTCTACAAATTTAGGCTAAAGACTCAATGTATAAACTACAATAAATTGCTAGTTTATATATACTGTTATCACTTGTGTGATGGTGCATACGTGTTAGAAATAATGTATTCATCGTTACTCCTGGTAGTTATAATCATTCCTACTGGTAGTATAATTTTTAAAAATTGGTACCCCCCCCCCCCCCCCCCCCCCCCCCCCCCCCCCACCCACCATTTAAAAACCCCCCCCCCCCCCCCCCCCCCCCCCCCCCCCCCCCCCCCCCCCCCCCCACTATATTAGTTACTCCGGCTTTGTAAAAATTGCATTTTTACTCCAATTAAATCCCACCAAGTGGCAATATGTTTAATTATGTCAAAATAAACCATATAAGCCGCCATAGCTTATAAATAAGCTCTAACGAGCTTATTATGGCTTAATGGGCCTTATTGGGCCCATTAAGGTCCATTAAGTGTTCTAAAGGTCCGTTTTAGTTTTAAAAAGTACTAAGGCCTTTGTTAAGCTTATTTAAGCTACAATATTCGGTTTGGCTTACTAATAAGCTCACCGAGCTTATTTTTGGCTTAACGGGCCTTATTGGGCCCGTTAAGGTCCGTTTAGCGTTTTAAAGGTCCAAAATGATTTTAATAAGTTCAAAAGGTTCCAATAAGCTCAGCAGGGTCTGATAAGCTTAGAATAAGCTCGGGGAGCTTATTATGGCTTATTTCGAGCTTATTGGGCCCGTAAGCCCAATAGCTTAAACCCGATACACCCTTTTAGGTTTCCCTTGTCTCTTTAGCTTATTTCCTATATGTTTTAACTCAATTTAATCTGTCTTGGTTTTAGCATATTGAAATAAGCCAATAAGCACTTGTTAATGGGCTTTCGGGCCCATTAATGACCCGAAAGGTTTTAAATCCATTTGGTTCGGCCCATTGAGGTCCAATAACTTTGTTTTAGTCCGTTAAGCACTTAGAAGGTCAGTTTGCTTATTTAGCTTATTCGATAAGCTAATAAGCCTACTTTGGGCTATTGGGCACGATAGAAGCCCACGGTAAGGGTTCTAGTGGTTTGGGCTTGATTTCTTAGGGTCCACTAGCTTATCTTAGGCTCATAATAAATCTTATAAGCCGCTTAAGCCCATAAATAAGCCGTCCTAGCTTATTTGTAGCTTATGGGTTTTGTGGGCTCACGAAGATGGGTCGCGAAGTCTAGTAAGGGTCCGAATGGTTTATTAGTGTCTCATATGGTTTCGTTAAATCGCCTAGCACCAAAACAAGGTGTCTAGCATTTCCTAATCGTGATCCATAACATGCAAACGTTCATTAATGTCGTATATATGTTTCCACACCACTACGTCACGTTTACAATAAAAGTTTACGCATAACTTTCGTGAAATTCGTTGGTACGTCTTAGTGTTCACGTATAGGTTCCCTCATACACAAGGTCGCATGTACCCATAATTTATGCGTGAAACATGTAAGCTTGTAGTTACTTTGTCTAAGTTCTCGCTCGGCGTAACCTTTATATGTTAACGCGACATTATAACTAGTAAACAAAGTGACAAAATAATACGAGTGGTGTAGTGACTTACAAGAGTCCTAGTCTCCTTGATGGTAAGTTTAGACGTAAACCCGACTCGCATACACCCAAACGTGTATAATCTTAAGCTTCAAAGCTTGGTATACCCGACCCTTAGCTCGCGTACACTTCTTAACAACCTTGTATGCTAACTTAATTGCACTTGTGTCTTTAGAATGAAATGTGGGTCGTGTATGGATTCGGTTTGATGTAAGCCGAATAAGATAAGGAGAAAAGAAGAAGTTTATCTTAGTGAGAGAGTTTTGAAAGTTTAGAAATGTATTAAGTGTAGTTGTGAGTGTGTATTTATAGTTGTTTGAGTGAGTGAGAGTTGTAAGAGTGTTAAATGGTGAGGCTAAGTGAGGATTTATAGGAAATATGTTAGTTGCATCTTCTAGTTACATAAACAAACCCAAACCGTGCCCTAGAGGGTGGTTTTAAGGGGTTCTAGTTACTTACACATGGTATTATGCTAAACCACCTAGTATTTTTGGTGCTTCTCTCTTGCTAGTCGCGGCACAAAGAGGTCCAAGGGAGACATGGGTTATTATCCCATGTGTAAAAGATCATTAGGAGACCATTAGTACACATATTAATTACTTAGGATTAGTACTAGTACTCTAGGGATCCTTAGTTTGATTTGCTAGCTAGAAAATCCACGTGGGACGATTTGTTTATGGTTTACTTGCCCAATTTCGGAAATCAAGTGATATCAACACAAGATTTTATTAAATTTTGTGTCTAGGCGTTTAATACGGGTATTGGTTTGAGTCTAGGTATTTCTAGGTATTTCCGGGGTGTGTCCGAATGTATTTTATCGCGAAACGTAACCCTTTTACGTGACCAATAAAAATAAAATACGCAAAGTACGTAATTATCTTCTTAATAATTATTTCTTACTTGGTTGATGTAAACCTTAATTTATTTTATGACCGTTTACATTAATTGATTATTTCTAGTCTACGCGGTTTAGCTTAAAAGTAAATATTAAAAATTAAACGCGTATCGGACTAAAATAAACGGTGATCATTAATAGAGTCGTACAATGACATGAAAATGAGAAATGTTACAGTCTCCACCCGTTAAAAGAGCTTTGTCCTCAAAGCTTAAGACCTTGTAGTGGATGACGAAGCCCGGTTTGTGAAGAGTTGTGGGTATTTTTGTTTGAACGAATCTTCACGTTCCCAGGTGAACTCAGGGCCCCGCCTAGAGTTCCAGCGAACCTTAACCAATGGTATCCGGCTCCGCTTCAATCGTTTGATCTCCCGTTCCATGATTTCAACGGGCTCTTCCACAAACTGGAGCTTATCGTCAACATGAATTCCTTCTAACGGCATGACTATTGGTTCGTCAGCGTAACATTTCTTCAGATTTGATACATGGAAAGTGTGGTGAACTCTGCTCAACTCTTGAGGAAGTTCCAGCCTGTAGGCAACCTTTCCAACTTTTGCTAACACTTTGAAAGGTCCGACGTATCTCGGGTTCAGCTTGCCCCGCTTACCGAACCGTACGACTCCTTTCCAATCTCCGGTCATATGCTTGGAGCAGCCGGAGTCCAAATACCAGAGGACAATTTGGACGACCTGCATTCATCAAGCAGAGCGAATAATAAACATAGGAAACTAATGTGATCCCCCCCGGGGATAGACTGGTTCCAAATTTTTAGCATTACATGATTTAATAACCTTCTAATTATTAACAGGAACACATTTTTAAGACTTCCTAGGTTTCCTTAGAGTAAACCAATGTGACGACATTTAGTGTTGTTTAGTTAACTAGACAGATGATTTCCTAAGGAGGGGCACTTTATAGTTGTGGTAATAACTATTAAATGCACGCATTTCCTATTATAGTGAAGGTCTGACCAGTAGTCTCCCAGATATATCCAATATTGTAAAAACACCTTTCCTGTTGTTTCCAAACTTTTCTTCTTTGAAATTTTTCCTTAACATATCCTAGATTTAGACGAGCATTCACATTATTGATAAAATCAAGAACACACAAATCATGATTATCAAAAAGCATGCAACCATTACACTTAACACATTTAAGTTCATAATTCGCATTAAGCTTGGAATGCTGCACATGAGCAGTTCCTTTAGGTGCAACAACACAGTCTTTATTTTTCAAACTAGATTTAACTTTCCTAGGGTGGGCTTCTACTTTATTCTTCAGAGTACTACTTGGTGTTTGCTGAATCTTATCTTTCTCTTTGTATTAGCATGAAGGCTGGGACTCTAGCACTAGTAGACTGTTTTACTCCTGTAGAAGACAACATAGGTTTGTTAGAAGCTAGGTTTGAGGTATGGGCTGTTTTTGTGTTTCTTGAGGATGTGACGGGCTCAGTGAATCTAACTCTTTTGACTTTGTTCATCGGGGTCACAACCACTAATTGTTCTCTCGAACTGTTGAAGACTAGGACATGTTTTAACTTAATTTTAGAAATCATCTCTGAAATAGTTTTAGTATAACTTACAGACAGATTCTAAAGTGGATCTAATGATAATTAGCTTTAATATGATTGACTAGATCCCTAAGAACCGCGGCTTCTTCCTGAGAATGCTTAATATAGGCCAGACTGAGCTATCCTTTATTTAACAATTTGTGGTTATTGTTCCAAATTAACTTGAGTTGTGGTGAATTGATGATTGAAAATCATTGGATGGATAAGTTACTGAAAGAGGTGTTGATGATTGATGAGTTGAGTATTGTTGAGACTGATAAGGTGAACCATACTGTGGAGATGGATATGTTGAAGCTGGTGGTTGAAGTTGAGTGTTTTGGTAAGTGTGTTGATGAGTTTGATAAGGTGACTGTGTTATTTGGTGAGATGCAACTAAAGCAAGAGGATCGGAGTTACGTTCATGCATCAAACGAACTTCATTTGCATGTCGTTCATGTTGTTCCAATTTAGCATGAAGCTGATCAACATTGATAGAATGCAAGTCTTTAACCAACTTAACATCAGTAACGAATTTGCTCCATTCATCAGGAAGAGTGTTCAGAAACTTGGTATTAACTTGAAATTGCTCTAGTGGCATCTTGTAGATGTTCATATCATTGAGTAGCAATGTGAATCTCAAGTAGTACTCGTGTAACGACTCTCCTTTCTTGTAAGTGAACTTATCAAATTCATCGTACAACTTACACTCTCGTTCTTGCTTTGTTAACGACGTTCCTTGCATGAGCAGTTTAATCTTCTCCCAAAGATCCTTGGCTACACGATGTTGACTCACAAGAGCATAAATTTCAGTTGGAAGGCCTTGGAGAATGATATTAATTGCTTTGATGTCACAATCAGCTTGAATGGCTTCTGCAGGGGTGAGCTCAGTATATTCCTTAAGTCTTGTTACACCATCCATAGTGATTGATGGCCAGACGAGTGGACCTTTCTCAACGGAAGCAAGGATCATTCTACCATGAGGTCTATTCATCATATAAAGTTCCATTATGCTTTTCCATGAATCATACAAATGTTTTTCAAGCATCGGTGGTTTATTGTCACCACCCGAGAGAAGTGATTTATCAGCAAGAGTCGTCATTGATAACGTGGTATCAAAAAAATTACTAATTGATCGATCGGTGGTAGAAAGAAATTGTGTTTGAATATGTAGTTGTTGAGTCTTGAAATAATTCTTGAAACTACACGGGATTTTACAATTCTCGACAAAACCGGGAAAACAAGTTAATGTTTCACGGGATTTTACAAGTCAAAGAAATAACCGTATAATTTAGAAATTTGAGTTGATAGGTTTTGACTAGTTCGGTTTTCACTGGTTCGGTTATCTAGTTCGGTTATCAAACAAAAACTAGTTCGGTTCCACTGGTTCGGTTATCTAGTTCGATTGTCAAACAAAAAAACTAGTTCGGTTCCACTGGTTCGGTTCACTAGTTCGGTTCTAACTAGGATCAACTCGTCCGGTTCCTACTAAATCAACTAGTTTGGTTCTAACTGAAGAAACTAGTTCGGTTCCAACTTAAGAAAACTCGTTCAGTTCCAACTGACTCGTTTGTGGATTCCACTAAACCAAACTATGATCGGGTTCCCCTGCGTTCGGTTCACTAGTTCGGTTCCAACTAGGATCAACTCGTTCGGTTCTAATAATTCAAACTAGTTCGGTTCTAACTGAAGAAACTAGTTTGGTTCCAACTTAAGAAAACTCATTCGGTTCCAACTAAAACAACTCGTTCGTTTCAACTAAAGTCAACTCGTTCGGTTCCACTGGTTTGGCTAACTAGTTCGGTTAACTCGTTTGATCTTCTAATTCGGTTCCAACAGACAAGACTAGTTTGGTTGTAACTGAGACGAAACCTAAATTTTCAAAACTCAAAAACACACATTTTTGATTGGTTTTTGGCAAAAATAATCTTGTACAACTAGTGTTTACTAACCTATGGAACAAGAAAAATGGACAACTTTAGGTTTTTAAGCCGAGAAAATTTTAAATCAAGATTTGCTCTTTGTAAAGATTTTTGAACACAAATCAAAAGACAAACACAAAAACTAAACACACTACTCCATGGCTCTTGATACCAATTGAAGAATACTAGTAATCTTTTAATGATATTATGCAAGAACTAGAGAGAGAAGTGGGTTGGAAAGTTTCTAGAGAGAGAAAGATGCTAATATTATTATGTGTGTGAAATGTGAAAAATGAAACAACCAACCACCCTCTCCAAGGCATGGAGAGGGTATTTATTCTACATACATGGCCGGCCATGGGCCTTAACGGGCTTTCCATGGGCCTTGGGCCAGACTAGCTTACTAGACTAATCATATAACAAACTACGGGCTAAGACTATTACAACTTGGAAGTGACCGATACTTTTCTTGTTTCCAACAGTTACCTGCTTCAGATTCCCATAGGGCTGGAAATGTGGATTTCGCAAGAAAGATGGAATTAGATAGGATTCCAGATCATGCGGCTTTTTGGCTTTGACCAACCAAACTGGACTAGGTGAGAACAAAACAAATAGCTCTTTAGTTTCCTAATTGTTTTGACCTATTAATCTAGGATTGTTGTATTTTTTTATATGCGTGCTTACCGTTGTTAAGCTCGCTTAATTTTCAGGCGCAACAAACTAATATTTAAAGATGGCCATCGTCTTCTTGCAGGAACTTCTTTCAGACATAGTAAACATAATAAATATAGAGGAGCTGGGATTTGCCGATTCGCCACAACACTTGCACTACTCTGAAAAGGAATACAAAGCGTGTTTGTCAAAAAATCAGATGGTCTGAGGAACATCACTAGAGCAACAATTGGAATATGGCAAAGTGGGTGGCGAGTATTAGATTAGCTTGGTGTCGCATACAACCTTCGCGCCAGTACTGCCCGTGTTAAAAGGTACCCACACTAATTATATGTTTCATTTGAAGTTTTTTACTCAACTTTAAAGTAGTATTTGTTTACTTTCTATAGCGTGTTTAAGACCGTGCAAATAAGAGGTCGTTTCGGATTTGGGCTTATGCTTATATATAAACAGCTGTTTGGGATTTGGGCTGATGCTATTTCGATTTACTATAACATCTTAAAAGATATAGTTTCTTAGTGACTTTTAGTATACTACATTTGTAATGGATTTTTAAGGCGCGTTTGCTGAACAAATAACTTATTATTATTTGTTTTCTTTTAAAATCCTCTTTCTATTATAATAAAATTAAAAATTTTTTGATTTCATCATCATACTTTCATTGAAAAGTATACCAGGAGTGGTATATTGATTGTTAGAAAATAAATGAGTGGCTCCCATATCATCTAGAAACCTAAATCAGTGGGTAAATATTTTTAAGGCTGATGAATTTTGTATGTTGGCATTGGTAAATAAATCAGGTTTGTCATCAACATATTCAACATATTACAGATTTACCCATTTTAACCCCTACTTGAAAGTCGAGGCTTTCATCCGGTAGTAGGGCAACAAGTTGCAACATATATTCTCGCCGAACCAGGACACCTTTATACAGTAGCAACAAAAAGTGTCTAGTTCCTGTAAGGTTGAGTAGGAAGACTAAAATAGGCCAAAGTAAATTTAGCTTAAAATGGGTCAGTTTAGTTTGGGTTAAAGAGTCGATCTTCGCTGACCAAACACTTACAGATTTACCATACACAACAAAGCTTTAGTTTTCAGAAAGTAAAGATTATACGATTAAGCCACAAAACTGATCTTTCATGTTTCGAAGACGCATAATTGAGTAACAATGTAGGTTTAAGGTCTCGGTATATCTCATGCAATACAACTAACGGAAGATAGGGCCAATATCAAAACTTTCCACTTTATTTGGTTTAATTTCATTTATTGTAATCTGAATAATTGATACATAAGAGGAAAACTTCACAGTTTAAACTGTTTATAACAGTAACGTTTGGGTTGCGAGGTGGGGCTATTTTAATTGTTTAGTTATTGCCCTTTCATTTACTTTTTCCCAACCTTTTGTAAGAAATAGTCATGTAATTAGGACACTGAATAGCTGTTTATGATGGAAAAAATTGCATATTTGTACTTATCCGTGTTTGTGACAGATGGAACGCTCACCTTTGAATATTTTCCCGTTCAAGCAAGGATTATGTGGTTCTGCTTCTATCGAGAGAAATAAGAGCTTCACATAATGCGTTCAAGAATGTATGGTGAGTCACTCATTTGTTGTCTTGAGGTATGAGTGTATTCAACTCGAAGTTGTTTTTCCTGTCAAAGTATGTGCCTTATCTTAACAAATAAATGACTTTTTCACAGTATAAGCTCAGTTTAATCAAATGGTTATGTTTGGGTAGTCAATGAAATGATTTTGAAGGGTGGTATTTGTAGGATCCACCATAATTGGTAGATGTTGAGTTGTGGAATCGATGTGTTGGTGCATTCATCAAAGCAACTGATGAGTTGTTGGTTTGGCGCAGTTATCTGACTGCTGATTCAGCAGCAAGCGGTTACGGCGTTTGTGTACAGTCTAGATGACTTTGATATAGGATATCAAAGATGTTGATGTTGTTTCAAAGGCGTTAGTTAGGATATCTCAAGATCTTAAATGCTCTGTTCCATTTTTTTATCTATAGTTACTAAGTTCGATGGAATCATTCATATGATACAAACCTCAGTTGACCCATTTATAAGTAAATGGGTTGTATCTCATTGCCATGTGAATTGATTGGTTTCTTTTTCTTTTTACCTCGAATAATATAAGTGGTGCGTTTGAATCAATAATAGAATAGGAAAAGTTGTTAGACACTGTTATAGTTATGTATTTGGAATGAAATGGAACATATAATGTTGCTCTAATGCACGTTTATTTCGGTGATGCATATGTGTAGTATAATGTAGTGAGCGTTTGTTTAAGGTCATATGAATAGACATATTTTGTTGTTTTTAATTAGCTTAATTACCTCAATTTTATATAAGCTAATAGCATACCCTTTTGTTGCTTATTGTTACAGGATCTATCATATGGATATTTCCCTGCATGTGAAGAACTGAACAAGAAAATGAAATGAACACTTGCCGAGTGTAGTAGAGTGAGTGTTGTCTTAAGTGATTATGGGCTTGGGCCTTCTTTTGTATAATATCAATACATATGATCAGTTATTATTTAAAATATGTTTATGAAACTTAAAATTTTAATACATAAAAATACAAGAATTAATACTCTTACCACAAAATAGTTAGACCATTGAGATTTATTTATTTAGTCGAAGACTCGGAGATGCTAAGAGAACTACAAGAGATTGCCCATAGATGGGCCTAACGTATTATCACCTTAAACGAAAAGCTATCACCAACAAGAAACCAACCTCTATAAAAAAAACACGATAGATAAACCCGCCGCAGCAAAGCGCGGGTTTCAAAAACTTGTTGTATACCAAAGCTCCTTGCTTTCGAACTAGTAAAGACTACACCTACAATATTACAGAATCACAAGGACTGGTTTTGCAATTTGGTCCATTTGGTTTGTATATGGTTTTAGGATTAGGATTTGAATTTGAATTTAAATTTGAGGTATGAGAGAGAAAATATATTATAAAATGTATTAGTTATTATTAAATAATAAAATGAAAAAGAGTGAGCCGTAACTTTATGTAATTACCCAGCTATAGATGGGAAACAAAAATTAAAAAAGATAAAAAATGAGTTAGTGGCAAAAGTAAGGAAGCATGGCAAGATTTGTCTCTCTTACATTAGTGGGCTTCACTCTCTTTTTTAAACCCCATTATTGCAACCAAATGATTTTTTTAAAGACTCGTTTGGTTTGCATACGGGTAAAGGATTTGGATTTGGTTTTAAATTTGAATTTGATTTAAGTGAGAGAAGTATATTATATATTATTATTTTGGATAAATACTATTAAAACTAATTAAAAATTTTATATACCTATATATATATATCAATGTTTGCATTGGCAACGACGTCGTATGATGTCGGCCAAACAATTTTAGCCTAATGCAAAAAAAGAAGCCAACCCAGCCCAAGCAAAAGGGAAAAAGAAGCAGCTGAATAAATAAACGCCAATCGCTATATACATATTTTTGTCCCCCCCTCTCGAATCTTCTCTACAGCAGTAATAAACTTCTATCTTCTTCCAGAGTAGTAAATCATAACCACCATACTCACACACGAGCTTTTCAAGAATCCATTATTGATTATCTTTTTGGTTTTAGGCGGTTTACTTCTCTGCCTGGAAGATTGGCAATATGTTTAGGTTTGGTTGTATAAACATTCAATTCGTTTTGGTTTAACCATTCGTTCTTCATTCTTTTATCCCCGAAGATTTAGGGTTTTTGGTGACACAAACGATACCAAATTTTCAAGGTAACAAACAAACTCTTTTGTTGTTTTTATGTAAAGATTTGATTTTTAGTATTTAGTTGTTGAATTAACCACTTTAATATGAAATATATATTGTGTTATGTATAAAGTTTTAAATTTTATGCTACTTTAATATGATTTGAGTGTTATGATATTTCGGGTACCTTATTTGAAGAGATGATTGTGTCTTATTAGCTTGAAATACTGTTTAAGGGGGGTGTTTGGGATTGCTTATTTTCTGAAAGATGCTTATTAGTTTATAATAAGGGTAAAGGCATAGGTGTATTTGCTTATTATACTTTAGGGTAAGTTGATAGGTATTTTTTTCTGAGAGGTTTCGCTATTAAAAATTGTTAATACAAATAATGTCTAAAAACGTTAATTAAATTTTTTTCGACTCCTCTACGTTTTGAAGATCACAAAATGTAAAAACATTCACGATAAAAATAAACATTTACATGTTATTAATCGTAAACATTCATTTCGACACAAATCACTTAAGGTATGTATAAACAAATCATTAAACATGATTGTGATCAGAAATATTTTTTTTTCTTCTAAAACTGTTAGATGTTCTACTGAATGGATCTTTACCTTTAGCTTGTATAAGGTTTGTTCCTTTAGATAATTTCTAAAGCAACAAATAATGGAAACCACTGATTTGAACACTATTGATTATGCGGAAACTAATCATAATGCTATGAAGAAACAGTATAAAAATCAAAAAAGATTTTATATTATAACTTGAATTAACTAGCTTAAAGATTACAAACTATGATTGCTATCGACTCTATTGATTGTTTAGTTAACTAGATCTACTAATATGCATAGGGTTCCTTGTCGACTAAGGAAAACCCTAATGGGCTTTACAAACATACAATGATCATGCATATCCTTTCTTAAGATATCTCATGCATATCTCTTAAACGGTACTAACTATTTTATACTAACGGTACTAACTATCTGATCAGTACTAACATTTTGTACTGTCAGTACAAATTACAACTAGCGGTACTAACTAATATAACTAACGGTACTAAGTCAGGAATGCATAATTCCCAACAATCCTCCCCTAAACATGATTGTTGAACTTGTTTAACTTCATGTTTCTTTAGTGTAAACATCTTGTAGACCAGGAGGATGTATCCAAACACTTCTATTCTTCAAATCTCCATTTTGATGAACTTGATCAGTATCAACTCTACAACCTTGATTTTCTTTAAGCTTCCCTTCTTTATCAGCAACACAGCAAATCCAACTAAGTTGGCTTTGTAGTTTTTGGCAAACTACCAGCCATTAACGGATTTGATATTCCTTTACCAGTAGCCGTTTGCTCTGGGATAGCCAATTCTTCATTGTAAACAACAAGGTGAATTGATAACCTTATAGTTTTGAGTAAACTATCAACTATCAACGGATTTAATTTGTCTTTACCAAAAGCCGTTTGCTTTTGGACTAGTCAATGCTTCATTGCTATAACATGGTGCATTGATAACCATATAGTTTTTAGCAAACTATCAGCTATCAACAGATTTAATTAGTCTTTACCAGAAACTGTTTGATCCTGGACTAGCCAACTCTTCACTGTGAAGCAAGGTGAGTTGAGAACCATACAATTTTTGGTAAATTGTCAACCATAAACGGATTTGAGAAGTCTTTACCACAAGTCGTTTGCTTATGGACTAGCCAGTTCTTATGTTTGTTAAACATGGTGAACTGATGACCATTTGTTGTGTGGTTTTGAAACCAACACTTAAAGATCCTTCTCACTTCCATCTTGGCCTCCAAACTCATCAATCTGTTGCTCAATAAACCTTAGCAAATCAAATACAGTATCATCGTAAGATACAGCTGTCAATCTTAGATCCGTCATCCTCTCAAGTGTGTTTTTAGTAAGAGGATATCTTCTCTCTGCTAGCATATTGATCTTAGTACTATCTTCTAGTCTCAAGACATGAACTCCACAGTTTTCATAGTTATCAAGCTATGAGATTCCATTCTTCTTGATTCTTCAGAGTTCAATCATCTTCCTTTACTCAAACAGAATCTCAAAATCACCCCAAAGAAGTAGATCAATTCCTTCTAGAGGTGTTGTTTCAAACCTTTTCATTACTAGACTATGTATCTCAACCAGATCCATCCTATCAAAAAAATTAATCATCTTAGAAAAGGTCTTGATCCACCTTGAACTTCCATCAGCTCTAAAAACTCTATAGTAAATCAACTCTCTTCCAAAATGACCATAATCATAAAATTTTGATTCCCAGTTGATGATAGGATACCTAGTGCCTAGAACTTCATAATCAATCTTTTCTTCTTCAGTAACTATATTTAGAAAAGGTTCTTAGTTATTCTCCTCTTCCATGATCAGAAATCAGTCTTTTTGCCTTTTAGACTATTTGGAGCCTTTCCTCTTAAGTCTCCTTCCTGATCTTTTCCTGGATATTCTCTTTAGGTTCTTCAATTTAGCTTTAACCTTTATGTACTTTCAGGTTCTTAAGAACCTCTTCTTTATCCATACCAGCTGCTTTCTACGTTCATCTTTTAATCATTTTTTATCTTTAGCAGAAACCTATTGGAATAAAATTTTCATTTCCCATTTTTACCTTTTCATCATTACTGTATTTCTTTCAAAACTTCTTTTTGTTTTTTTTTATTCGCTGGAGGCATGTCTGTATCCACCTACATACTTCAAGTATGTCATCATTTGGTTTCTCAGCTGATTTCTTATAGGAAGCTTGTTTCTGATAGCCTCAGATCTTTGTTGAGCAAGAAATCTTCTTTGTGCAGCAATGGTATCATGAAGAAACTTGGCTCTTTGCTCAATGGTGAACTTTTCTCTCTCTTCTTCTTAAAGCTTCTCAGCAAGATCTTGTCTGCAATTAAAGTCTTGCTTGAATAATAGTCATACTCATTGGTGGATTGCAGCTGTTGTAGCTGTCTTCCTCTGCCACTTTTTTCTCCTCTTCTGCTTTCATTCCTATTGAACCGTTTGGCTATATCTTCATTCATAGCAAGCATTTTAAACTTCTTTTCAGCTTCATTTACACCTTCTGATTCAGCATCTGATTCAGCTTTTTCCTCAAGAACTTTCTTGCCTTTGTCTTTAGGATCAATCTTTGGAAGTGGCTTCAAAGTTAAGATTGACCTTTCAGTTGTAGTTCTTGGTCTATCAGTATCTTTAATCTCTTTAATCTCAACTCCTTTTTGCTTAGTCTTATTTTGGCTCATGGTCACCAGAAATTGAGCAATAGTTTCATCATCTCTGAAAATAGTTGTAGGAGCAGCACTTTCATCTGAATTTCCATCTTTTGGCTCAGCAGTACCTTCATTTGGCTCAGCAGTACCTTCATTTGGCTTGTCGGTACTAACTTTTAGCTTGTCGGTACTAACTTTTGGCTTGTCGGTACTAACTTTTGGCTTGTCGGTACTAACTTGATCTTCAGTACTTACTCTTGTTTCTTCACTGTCCTTCACTGTCCCTTCAATCAGGAGCATCTCAGTTACATGTTAATCCATTGCATCATCAAGGATTTCATTTTTAAAAAAAGCTGGATCTTTATGCACAGTTGGTACATATTTGAAAGTTTTCCTCCCTTGTTGGATATAGGACTCCATCTTTTTTCTTCCTATACAATCTTTTCTTCATTGAAAGACTTTTTATCCAAACTTTGTAATGGTTGATAACAGGTCGGGCCTTCTTCTTTAGCTGCTTGATCTGAGCCTTCAAATCTTTAATATTTGCAGCTTGAGTTGTGACCTGTTTACACAAGGAAACACAAAGATCATGTTGGGATTCTTGATTTGATGAGACAAAATAAATAAAAGAATGAAACATAAGGACTAAATCTAGCATATCAAAATTCTATAAGCTGGTGGAGAATTATGGAAGATTTGGTCAAAGATAAAGATTATGGAAGATCTCTTTATGAAGAAAGAAGATAACAGAAGATCAAGTTTAATATTTAAATGATTTATTTGTCTTATACTTATCTTCTTATGTAAGCCTTGAAATCTCTCTATATAAAGAGATTCATAGGCCTGTAGTTTAGCGTGCACAACCTAGAGATGTAGACGTCTTTAGGATTAATAGTTAGTATATAACATAGTCGACTGATGAGAGTGGAATAGTAAAAGGTGTGTGTGTGTACACCATAGTTAGATAGTTAGTTAGTGTAGCCCCAAGATTATGTTTGGGGTAAGAGGGAAACGTATGAATAATAAAACCTTATTTGATAATATACTGTTCTTATTATTCCGTTGTGCATATTTATATTATCTGTAAAACGATCCTAGTTGAGTCTAAACGATCTTCACAATTGGTATCAGAGCCACGGGGCTCTTGATCTAGGATCTACAAGGTTTTTTGATGTCGTGCTATGAAGGAAAAAGAAGGTATGATTTTCTGTTTTGGAAGTTATGGGCGATTTTGGTGATTTTATGGTTTTTGCGACACTTTAAAGTGTCTTCTTTATACTTAAAAAATAAAAATGACGACTATGATTATTTCTGTTTGAAGTCGAGTTTGGTGAATATTAGGGTTTATTCACAAAACCCTAAATTTGGTTACGTTTGGTGAAGAAACAACAGTTATTTAAAGATCCAAAGGTTCAATTATTTGGGTTTTTGAATTCGTTCTTGAAAATTGCAGCAGGTACGTTCTATGTTAAAGTTGTATAACAATGAAAACAGCAGGTTTTTATAAAGTATTAGCAGTTTGGAATATGATACGTTTATTTGGGCATGGTATCTGCTATGATATGAAAATCCCTAACTTTTAGGGATTGAAGTTTGTTCCCATAATGAGTTCGAGTGTTAATGATGCTAATGGTTATGATTGATACTACCAAATATACAAGATGTTGTGTTATACACTAAATGTTGTTGCTCGTGATTGTTTATACTGCCAATAAAGATAAAGGATAAGTTTGTGTTGTTTAAAGGATTAGTACTGCTTCGTTTAATACTTAGTACTGCTCATTGAAAGTTTACACTGCCAGCTTTAAAGTTTGTACTGCCCATATATTTTAGTATTGCCAGTTGCTAATTAGTACTGCCAAAGCAAACAAAGAAAAGATTAATACTGTTGGTACATGTGTGCAAATGGGCCGGTGTTAATTATGACTAGATGAATGGCAAAATGTTGGTTTGGGCTAATTTACTCATCAAACGATGTGGGATATTTGTTCATCAGATTTGATTTCTATTTCAAGAATGGTACGAACAAAGGTATACTTAATACTGCTCATGTTGTTTAAAGCTGCTTGTTTGGAGTGTTGAAAGTAGCCAAGTATGAGATGTTAATGCTACTTGTTACTTGTTATGATTGCCAGCTTGGATGTTTACAACAGTAGTATGTTCAAAAGGTTTGTACTGTTCATTCATACTTTGTACTGCTGGCATAGAGAGTTAGTATTGTCCGTTGAAACTTAGTACTGCTAGCGTATAGCAGTTAATACTGCTAGGCTTCTATTGATTTTTAGTACTGCCAGAGTACTTTAATACTGCTAGCATTGTCTGATGTTGGACAAAAGACGCATTTGGATCTCGGATTGAAATGTTTTAAACAACAGGTTTATTCTTATTGATTTTTTGCCTCGGTTTTGAATTTATTGAAGGAGGTGTTTCGAGACAATATTGAATATTGTTTATTTGATGTTGTAGTTGAGTTTCATAGATGCGTGTTCTCATTATATCCTCTGGTCAAGAATAACTTGTTCGTGCTTAAATAGTGTTGACGAAGACTTAAAGAATCTAGCAATGTGTGATTTTTTTATTGATGCCTTAATGATCACATTCACTTATCACTTGAAGAGTTACGTTATTGTGATCAGTGTAGCATTTTTATAGGAGTTAATGGAGATTTTGTCAAGAGGTTGCGGTCTACTTATACTTTTCCTTAGTATGAGTTCGACGTCACGTGGATAGTGCAAGACATAAGACACAAGTTTGGGAGATTCTACTTCTTCATCAAATTCGTTATACTCAGTTTTCTTCATCAATGATCACTACATAAGCCTACGAGTTCGAGATTTAAGAGATGTAAACCTATTGGTTTCAGGGGAAAGGGCTTATTGATCTAAATGTTTAACCTTCTACATGCAACATTGAGGGGGAAGTGTTTCGTTTTACTGCTATTTCATTTATTTTTATATTTTTTTTTTACTACTGCTTGTTTGTGTTTTCTACTGCTCAGAGTCATTTTTCTTATTATGCATCATGGCGGGTACTTTGAGTCATTAGAAGGGTGGATTAGTAGTTGTGATATATGGTTGGTAGCTATTATGATCCAAGTTGCATATCTATAGAAGACCTCTATTAGATGATTACAAAAAGAGGAAGAAGATTACAGGTTTATTGATTTACAGCTTATTTATGTGTGGTGGCATGTTCAAGGAGATCTTAAGTCAAGGAGGAAGCATTGATGATTTTGGGTTTCATTAAGGCGATGATTACATCACAACTTCTCTATTTAAGTGGGAAGTTCATACGCTACTTTGTTTGTTTTGTCTCATCAAATAGGGGAAGATTGTTGGATTCTTGATTTGTGAGACAAAATAAAATAAAAAGAATGAAACATAAGATAAATCTAGCATATCAAAATTCTATAAACTGGTGGAGAATTATGGAAGATTTGGTCAAAGATAAAGATTATGGAAGATCTCCTTATGAAGAAAGAAGATAACAGAAGATCAAGTTTAATATTTAAATGATTTATTTGTCTTATACTTATCTTCTTATGTAAGCCTTGAAATCTCTCTATATAAAGAGATTCATAGGCGTGTAGTTTAGCGTGCACAACCTAGAGATGTAGACGTCTCTAGGATTAATAGTTAGTATATAGCATAGTCGACTGATGAGAGTCGAATAGTAAAAGGTGTGTGTGTACACCATAGTTAGATAGTTAGTTGGTGTAGCCCCAAGATTGTGTTTGGGGTAAGAGGGAAACGTATGAATAATAAAACCTTGTTTGATAATATACTGTTCTTATTATTCCGCTGTGCATATTTATATTATCTATAAAACGATCCTAGTTGAGTCTAAACGATCTTCACAGATCATACACACTTTAGAGTGTCAGATCATCCTCTGTCCCTGATTGGGATCTATCACTGGATGACTGACCTCCATGATTCCCACCAGAACCTTCTGGAATGGAATCCGAAATTGGGTTAGAAGAAGAAGGTCTGAGGAATAGGTCAGGCTGTGGCTCAGACTGGTCTTCACTTGGGTGAGTAGGAGAAGGTGTGGGTTGGGTTTCAGATGGTCTTTCTGAAACTGCACCTTCATCCTTTGTTGGTTGAGCCAACATAGAAGGAAATAAAGGGGTCACATTCCCAAAAAAAATTTTACCCTTTTTTTACCATAAAATAGAAAACCTTAGTTGTCAAAGCATTAATAGGGAAGTTCTAGGGGATTTCTGATGATTCTTTTAACTTGGCCTTACAGGAGGCCTTATGTTGCTTACCCTTCTTGCAGACAACACAAGAGAGGTCATTCCCAAAAATTTTGATGTAAGCCTCTAACAATTTTCCCTAAACATTTATTTTATATTTATTAAAATACACAATACCTACTCTCATATCAAACAAAATCCTCATCATAATATAAACCCCCCCCCCCCCCCCCCAAAATATATTTTTTTTTTTATTATACTCCCCCCCCCCCCCCCCCCCCCCCCCCCCCCCCCCCCCAACCCCCTTTATTATTTTTTTAAACATTTTTTTTTTTGTTTTTTTTTTTTTTTTTTTTTTGCATTGCATATAAACAAGTTTTACCTCCAGAGGGAACAACTGTTCTTTAAGTCCAAGCTGTACACATCTTCCTTTCTAGGATCTCTAGTAACTTGACTTTCATCAAGAAGCTTAAGCTAGGAGACAGGGTTAGGCATTCAGTTCTCAGTGAAAAGGACATTACTTTTTTGCTCACACAATTTGTGAGACAGAAGGAAAAGGTTAAACTTATAGTTCATCTACAAATCAATAATCATCAAAAAAGTCTAATTAGCAGTTTGGTTTACCTTTACCCATTTTTTACTCCTTTATGATCACTTCCAAAGCCACTAAGCCTCCATTGTTAATCTTCATAGTCTGAAGATAAGCTTTGTTTCTAGTCCTAGGCTAAGCAACCTCTATTCACCATTGCATGTTCTTGTAACAAGATTCTCTGGATTGGCCTGCACAAAAGTAAGGATTAGTATCTTTTATGGTCCCAAGCTTAACTGACTGGGATAATCCCTTTGTGGGTTTTCAATCAAACTTCTTGAGCATGAATGATCACTGTCTTTGGACAATGATCCAAGTAAATTCCCTTAGGCCTCCAAACCCCCTTGGACTTTTAAGTCAGAGCATACCATCTTACCCTTACCAGTATTAACTACTGCTCTTGTCCCAGCAGTAGTCATATTTTGAACCCCAAAAGTTTTAACATATTGTTTTAAGTATTTTTAGGTCTAAAGTTAGTTTTGTGTTGTAGACTTCTTGATTGGTGTATATGTGCTCATGGTCTTAACATTGTCCTTTCTGGGTAAAATTGGTCTAACAACACTACTAGTTTGTGCTGTTTTTAGGGCAAATGGTCTAACAGTACTAACAGGCCTAGCAGTACTAACTGTGTGATTTGCCCTTTTCTCATTTTGCTTAACAGGAGTAATCAAACCTGTTCTTGTTAGTACTCCTGATGGGACAAAAGTCTTTCTTAATGAGGTATTTTGAAATTTTTGGATGATTAACCCTTTTAGTATTATCTGTTACTGGTTTGTCCACCCGTGGGACCAGTATTTGACAGAAAAAACACAGTTTTCAGCTTAGGTTCTTGACTCTGTTTGTCATGAAAATTACAATCTTTGATCAAATGGTCAGTACTTTTACAAACAAAGCAGGCTTTTATTTTCTTAAATCCAATTCCTTATTTCTGAGAAGTTTGACCAATTTTATCAACTCTAGTTTTAACTGTTTGAGTCTCATTAGTCTTGTAACATTTCCGTATTTTCAGGTCTTTTACGACGTCATCTATTTTACTAATTATTTATTTTTCTTTCTCGTACGCGGTTACTTTTATTTTTAATAGTTAAATCGCGTAAGTTAAAAATTATCGTTTAGCGTAAACGGACATCAAACAATTAAATGTTTACATCAATCAAGGGTTAATAATTATTCGTTTACAAACTTGTATAATTTTACTACAGTACAATTACCTTTCAATACTTTGTGAGTTTCATAGCCCCTATTTTACTTGTTTTAAACTGTTTTGGGGGAGAATACATGCTCGTTTTACAAAGTGAACTTATTGTTTTTACTTAAATAAGCGTTACATGACCTATTTTTACTAAGCTCGATTTGTTTGCCACATGATTTTGAGATCGGTGGATACCTATATTGAAACATGAATTTTAGACTGTTTGTTTTACTAACGGACACAAGTGTTTTTAAACTGTATGCTAATTTCCTGATTTCATTACTGCCCTAAGTACCTTCTCAGCCACTTAAGTCAACTTTTATCATGAACGTCAGTTGCTAGTGTCTGTGAGCGGCGAGTGTTGTGGATAGATCTATCGGGATGACAATCCCCATCTTTACTTGGTACTAGTTTGATCAGGTGCATTTAACCATTTGAGATATTACTTTCCAGGATGTATGGCAGAACATCCTATTTTTATAAAGTTACTATGCTGACAGAAAGTTATATTTTTGATAAACCTCAATAAAATTGTGAACTTTAAAAATACTCGAGAACGGTCTCGAAAGAATCGTTTTTTAAAAAACGGAAGCTATATAACGAATAAAATACGACGTTTACGGGTTTTACGACAATTAAATCGATAAAAATATACCTAAGGTCTGATGTGAACAGTAATTTTTACTGTTCACCAGTAGGTCCGAAATTCAAAAATGTCGATTTATGATAACTCGTCTTGGTACGAAAAGATGGGCATAAGAAACGCGAGAATCGGGTTTAAAACGCGAAAGTTACGCCAGTTTTACTAAAACGGTAATTATAAACGTTTTAACTTATTAAACACAATTTTACCAAAACCATTAGTTGGTGATTGAGCTATATAGAATATTATGTGGTTATCAAAGTACTATATTACTAGGGAGTTTCATAATGAGGCCTCTTCGGATGGCGTTTCGACGAGTTGTTGGATTTACGATTTAAAGTATCCTAACTCCTCGAACGTCATGTCATGACCTCTTTAATTATGATAGCCCGAACGATAGTACGATGTAACAACTATAAGATTATATTCAAGTACTCGGTACTTATACGACCTATATTGGATTAGGTTGCTTTCGGATCCCTTCGTGACGCATTTTCTATTTTCAATACTTGTTGATTTCCATTCACTCAAGGTGAGTTTCATAGCCCCTATTTTACTTGTTTTAAACTGTTTTGGGGAGATTCATGCTTCGTTTACAAAAACTTGTAAATTTTACTACAATAACAAATTTCATAGTCTCGCATTTCAATCTTTTCAATGTTTTATAAACCCGCGAGGGGAATACATGCTCGTTTACATAGGTGGAACTTATTGATTTCTAATAATAAGCGTTACATGATTATTTTTACTAAAGCTTGATTTGTTTACTACATGATTTGAGATCGTGAATACCTATATTTGAAACCGTGAATTTTAGACATGATTGTTTTACTACGGACACAAGTGTTTTTAAACTGTATGCTATTTCCTGATTACATTATTGCCTAAGTACCTTCTCTGCCACTTAAGTCCCCTTTTTTCTGACTCAGTTGCTAGTGTCGTGAGCGCGAGTGTTGTGGATAGATCTATCGGGATTGACAATCCCCACCTTTCCTTGGGTCACTAGTTTGATCAGGTGCATTTAACATTTGAGATATTACTTTCCACATTGGGAGTACTTTTAGGTTGTTGGCAAGCATCCTATACATTTGGGGCACAAATCTAGTTAAGGCTTCGGTGTCATGAGCTTAGTGCAATAATATATACTTAGACTTGATGAATGTGTTTCTCTTGTCTACATTACTTGTTTTGGACTTCGGAATATGTACTTAGTCCACCATTACTTCGATCTTGTGGTCCACTTTTAAATACTTCTTGATTTACTGAATCTTGGATTTCGGATGGATTTCGGAAATAACACTTTTAAATGTTGTAACGCTACTTTTCTTCTGAAATATTGCTTAAAATTATTTCAATATTGATTTTTACTTAAACCTATGAATTCACCAACATTATTGTTGACGATTTAGCATGTATTTTCAGGTTACTATTTTGCTAGTGGAGCATTGGGAGCATTCGAGTCGCGCGGATATATATATTTTTGAAGGCTTAATAACTTGAGTACTATTTGACAAACGTTTTGACAATGTTTTCTAATACATTATAAATGGAACCTATTTAACTCTGACATTTTTAATTAAATTGAATGTGACATTTTATTTAAACGTCTCTTTTGAGGTCGTTTTCCGTGACCTGTGTTTTGTGCCTTAAAATAGCTCCCCAATGTTACCATTCCGTTGCGTTGTCCTGATTTTCGGGGGTGTTACAATGATGCATTATGGGCTTTTAGAACCGCTTACAAGACTCCTATTGGATGCACTCCGTACAAGTTAGTCTATGGAAAAGCGTGTCACTTACCAATTGAATTAGAACACAAAGCATATTGGGCTCTTAAGCATGCCAACTTCGATTTAAAGACCGCGGGCGATCATCGAAAGCTTCAACTCAATGAACTAAGCGAACTTCGAGATCAAGCTTACGAAAATTCGCTAATCTACAAGGAGAAGACGAAGAAGCTACACGATTCCAAGATAAAGAACCGAATCTTCAATATTGGTGATCAAGTTTTGCTTTTCAACTCCCGATTAAAGATTTTCTCCGGAAAGCTCAAGTCCCGATGGTCCGGAAAGCTACACTGAAGTTTATCCTTATGGC
>BQNB010035076.1:0-41130 GCA_026074375.1 Tanacetum coccineum | reverse complement strand
GACATTATTCACAAGAAGACACGGGGATGACATTTTACTTGTTTAAATCTATGTCGACGACATAATTTTTGGGTCAACAAATCTAGTTTTTTCAAATAGATTTGGAAAACTAATGAAAGATAATTTTGAAATGTCAATGATTGGTGAAATGAAGTTTTTTCTCGAACTTCAGGTTCATCAATCACCCCGAGGAATCTTTATATGTCAATCACAATATACTATGGATCTTCGTAAGAAACATGGGATGGAAAAATATGATACCATTAGCACACCAATGGCTACGTCCAAACTAGATGCAGGCTTACAGGGTACCTAAGTTGATCAAACTAAATTTCGTAGTATGATTGGGGGACTTATGTATCTCATTGCTAGTCGATTAGATATTTCCTTTGCGACATTTGTATGTGCGCGTTATCAGGCACGCCTAACTGAAAAACACCTCAAAGAGGTTAAACGGATCTTTCGATACCTAAGATAAACCATTAACATGGGTCTATGGTACTCGAAGGACTTCGGGTTTGAGCTAATTGCATATTCAGATGCAGACCATGCATGGTGTAATGATGATTGCAAAAGCACATCTGGAGGCATTCAATTTTTAGGAGATAAATTAGTCAGTTGGTCGTCTAAGAAGCAAGATTGTACAACAATGTCAACTACGGATGTATCCTTATCTGCATGTTGTGCTCAAGTCATTTGGATACGGACACAACTGCTAGATTATGGATTTCGGTACAACAAGATTTCAATGTACTATGACTCTAAGAGTCTAATTGCCATATCTTGCAATCCGGTACAACATTCACGTACAAAACACATTAGCATCCATTATCATTTTATCAAGGAGCATGTTAAAAAAACGTATCATTAAACTTTACTTTGTCGAGACGGAATACCAACTTGCTGATCTATTTACTAAAGCCCTTCCAAGAGAAAGGTTTGAGTATTTAGTTCAAAGGATTGGTATGAGATGTATGACTCCAACTGAGTTGGATCGTCTGGCAAATTTATCTTCTTGAATGAAAGACCGTACATCAAAACATTTTGTAAACAAATTTCAAAAACAAAAATAAAAATGGAAAAATTAAAAAAAATTCTTTCAAAAATGAAAAACAAATAAAAATTTTGAAAAAAACAAAACATTCAAAAACAATTTTTTAACTTAAATATACATATCTTCTCCGTTTCTATCAATTTCATGATATTGTATTTCTCAAAAGTGGTTCTTTAAATGCAAAATTAATGTATCATGAACTGAGGGGGAGTAAATCATTCATCAACGATCTTTCACTGCTAAAATAAGTGGTTTGTAATCAAAATCCATTTACAAAACAAGGATTTCTAGAAAAACAACTTTCAAAAATCATCAAGTTTGAAAAATTCAAGTGTGGAATAATAGCAATAAGTAACAATCTCTGGAATAAGTTATTAAATTAAACATTTATTCGAGGGGGAGTTATGAAATTCTTGATTTTCAAAATCTTCTCAAATATGCTCAAACTGCAAAATTAACTATCTCTCGAAAAGTTATTTAATTAGATATCTAATTGAGGGGGAGTTATAAATTTTTTAGTCAAATCATCATTAGAAAATTAAAATTGTGTTCTCAAGAGCAAAAAATAACTTCTTGTTGAACAAATTTTTATCAAAAGGAAGGAAATTCAAATAGATATTTGTTTAAGAGGGAGTTATAAATTTAAAAAAAAGGGGAACTTAACTGCAAAATAATTCAAAAGGTTTTTTGTGAAAAATAGGTCTAACTCCAAGGGGGAGTTATAAATTTTTTTGGGATATTAAAATCTTACGAAAGTAACTATAAAGACTAAAAGTGCAAAATGCAAAAGATAAGTTTTGTATGGGTTAATATGGTTTACGAAAGTAACTTGAGGGACTAAAAATGCTAAAATTGCAAAGTTATTTTTTGACGTATAAAAGTAACAGGGTCATACGTAACCTTTCACTTTTGTACACACATACAGCAAAAGGGTTTCGTAAATTCTTTGAAAAAGTTAAGCTTTCGTAACTTAGATAACAACGATCCAAATCGTTTCATCAATTCTCAGTGTTAGAAAAATGTAAGAAACATGTTCTATTTGATTTTCTTGTGATTAACTGCTATTATTATGTGAATAATATAGGTTTCGTATAGATCTAGGGTTTTGTAAAATTGAAAAGTGATTGAAATATGAAATTGATTGAGGCAAAACATTGATACATATCATGTAACATCTGGAATGAATTGATCACTGAAAATATCATTTGTGGACTAAGATCATGAGGTTTCGTAACCTTGATAAGTTTCGTAAACTTGAAAGAATGCTTTCAGACATAAGAACAGTCTTAAATTGTTGATAAAATGATAAAATTAGCTGAAAATCAAACAAACATTTTAGTTTATCATTTTCTTTGTTAATTATGTTGACGAAAGTAATGGTTTCAGGTTTCAATTTTGTATGGGCTTATCAAATGGTTTCGTAAACAGTAATGGGCCAAACTGATTGGTTTCGTAAATGATATTTTGGGCTAACAAATGGGTTTCGTAAGGAAAAAATGGGCTGTTAACTTGGGTTTCGGATAACAAATCTTAATGGGCTAAAAAAATTTGAATACTCGAAATGGGCTTAATCGTTAAACAAAATGGCATTTTACGAAAATCAATGATAAATTTAGTTTCAAAAACATATTTCTATTATGATAAATGGGTCAAATAGTGAAGATTCTGTCCGGTTTTGACCGTTTCCTAAAATTAACAGGATGAGGATTGAGCAATCTACTGACCATCCAGATATCGTATATAAGAATATGTTTTGCATAATCAAAATTTTCAATCAAGTGATCAATGATTCAAATGATATGAAAAGAAAAATGAATAAACATGATGATTAGACTATCTGTGATCATAAGTTTCTCATGCCTCATCAAAGGAAATTTTCAAAGTTTTGAAAAGATTGTTTCAGACACAGTTCAAAGTGATTTATGACTATCTATTATGCTTAATTGGGTAAATGGTCTAAGTCATGTCTGGTTTCGACCGTTTTCTGCACTGAACAGAATGAGGAGTGAGTGGCTTAGTGACCATCCAATTGTTGTTACATTAGCTTGGTTGTATAATCATAGTTTTCAAACATCTTTAGAAAATTTGATTTTGGAAATGTTGTCTCAATTTCTATCTAAAAGTTGTATCTTTGTGTTAGAAAGTGGTACACTTTTACTGAAAAGTTTTTATAAGAATATAAAGTTATACTCTTGGATTTATTAAAATGGTTGTCAAAAATTTATGTTTTTGCCAAATTGGTATTTTCAAAATCAGAGTATATCTTTATTATTCTTGAAAGAGTATCATTTCACAAATGCTTTTTGGTGAGAAAATTCAAAATAGAAAGAGAGATGAAATCCACACGCGAAAAAGCAAATCAAAGTATGCTCGAAAAAGAAATGTTAGAGCATACAAAATAAGATCAAAATAAAAAGACGAATAAAGTGTATGGCGTGTGGCCGAAAAAGCAAGAATTGACATATGAGAAAGAAAATGATCAGAATATGCTCAAAAAGAATTGCCAAAGCATATAAAAATAGTTAGAGTAGAAAGAGACAAAAATGTTATATAAATGTGTATTACATAAACTTTATCTCATTTCAATAATCACTTCATGTCATCATACAGTATTCCACATGGCACAGCAAATCATTCCAGCTGCTCAACTTGTCCCAAATTTCAAGACATTAGGAAATGCAACAATTATGCTATGCTCCAAAGTATTCCATGCTCACCGGAATGCAAAATTGTTGGATAAATCTTGCTTGATCATTTGTTGAGTTATGCTCTTACAGCTACTACAGATATTCTAGTTGTGTACTTACAATAGTTATGGAAAACAGTCCACAATGTGCCTAACACTAAGGATACCATCAGATTCAAGCTGGATACTCAAGAGATTACTTACATAGTGGATCTGTTTCGCGATACTCTTAAGCTACCAGTGGAAACTCCAGAAAATCCATTTGTCGTACCAGCTACCATCGAGATTATTGAATCTTTCATGCACACGGTTAGCTATCAAGGTGTAGTTGAAAAAGTAAGTGCCTTCTTTACGAAGAATCTTGCTCAACCATGGCAAAAATTGTTCAAGGTGTTCAATTACTGTTTGACTACTCGAACATCTAGACATGATTAGATGAAGATCAATATTCTTCAGCTATTTCATGCTGTGGTTAACCGCACGAATGTTGATTATGCTGCTCTTTTATAAGGGGATTTCATGAATTGTGTATCTCAGAAGAAGGATGTCATCTAGTATCTTTGCTTTACAAAGCTTATTGTTGCAGACTTAATGAAGAAATTTCCATCTATTCCTTCGAGAATTGAAGAGGATTATCATTCCATTAAGGATGATATTCCATTGGTGAGTGTTTATACTACGGGGAATGTGACTGTTCGAGGGATGCTAATTCCGAATGCATTCTTAACTAATGAAATCCGTGCCATTGAAGACTATAAGGAGTATGAAACGGTGTTTGTGAATGTAGTTGTTCTAATTAATCAACCACAACCAGTTGTTTCTACCCAAGGAACGCATAGGTCAACACCTAGAGCCCATAGGACACCTACCCTTACTACTACTAGTCCTTAAGGGAAGAAGAGAAAGCATAGTGCTGGAGAGACAAGTTCATCCCAAAAATCACTGAAAATAACTATCAAACATAAGCAGGTGGTCGAAGGTGATAAAGATGTAGAATCATATGATGATAAGCTTGCTGCTTCTATGATTCATGATGATGTTGATGATTCCGAAGATTAAATAGAGCTCAGGAGTCATAAGAAACATCCGGAAGTTGTTGTTGATGATGATAATAATAAGGAAGAGAAAAAAGATGAGATGGAAGGTAATGAGGTGGGTAGTTTAGATACTAGGACTGAGAAGATGCAGACACTAAATCCCATAACACCTAGATCCCCTAGGATAAACTTATCTTCAGATAAGAATATTGCTCAGGAATTGACAGATACTATATCACTCTCAACTCCCACTACATCTAAAGATTCACACATGCAAAGCATATTTCCAGCAAGTACAATCATCTTCCAGGTGCGCTTCGCATGATGTGCAGGCGTCAAGGATATATGATCAAGGACATGGAACGAAAATGTGTGACAACTAGAAAATTCTAGAAAGTTCATGGAAAAGTCGATCAAGTTCTTCATGAAATTATACTACAACTTGCTGAAAGAGCCATAGATGACTTGATTGAAAGAAATTTGAAACCTATCATAGCTGATACCATTATTCAAGATCATGACGCTTTTCAAGCTGAAGTACCTGCTCTTATTTCCAAGGAATTCGATGCACAAGCACCCCAGATTATAGAATAACTTTTCAAGAATTATGTACAGACTAATGTTATTCAAGTTCATCCTACCACAACCACTTCAACCGAAACAACTTCATCAGCTGATCTTCAACAACAATTGTATTTGAAGATTAAGTCTAATCTTCAAGATCAAGCTAATGATCCAGCATTGTGGTATGTACTGAAGTGTAAGTTTGAAAAGTCTTTCACTTCTAATACTTCTTGCAGGGATGATGAATTTCACTCACAATGACATGATGACCATCAAGAATATGATGCTCCTTCCGAGGGGGATAAAAAAGTGAAAAGACACAAGACTTCGAAGAGTTCAAAGTCTGTAAGAGGTTCTTCGTTAAAATGATCAGCCAAAGATTCCACATCTTATGCATCTAAGCAACTACAGCAACAACAAGAATGGGATGACTGGGAAGAGAAAACAATTATTAATGAAGATGAGGTGATTCCTCAAGATGAAACACCTGAGCTAATCATAGAATTTCAAAATGTTGATAAGCGTGTTCCAACTATCTTTGATCATGCAAGAATGGAGACTACACTGGATGATATGTTGAGTAGCTGAAGAGTATACCTACCATTTGGAACAAGCAACAAACTTTATGAAGAATCAAATAGTTTGGGAAAGCAGACAATAGGACATAAGATGACCAGTGCCAAAGCCTCTCGTATTATATGGACCATAAAGGAATCCAAATGAACCTCCAAGGTATTTGTACAACAAAGATCTATTCTTTCTAAAGAATGGAAATAATGAGGAGAAGAAGTATATTCTTTCACTCCACAAGATACACGCGGAACAATTTCCAGAAGCAGATCTGGAAGAAAAGATGAATCGTTAGGTTCGTAAAGAATTCAAGAATTTTAATAAAGACGCACGGTTGTCAATTCAACATTGAAAAGATTCATGGCATAAAAGAGTATACAAGCAAAACCAAATACAAGTCAGAGATAATCCAGAAGACTATTTCTCTAATCACAGAATTACATAAGTTGTCAAAATTACTACTGATCAACCATATGGTTTGAACTTCATGAAATAAATAATTGTGATGAGAGAAAATGATATACCGGATAGTTTTTCTAAAGCTGACTTCAAGTACCTGAACAAAAATGATATCAAAGAGTTGTATTATCTCTACCAGAACAAGAAGGTCAATTATCATGAAACCAAGTTGATGAATTCATTAATAACATTCATCAGAAGTCATGTGATCTGGGAGAGAGTTCATCATTTCCAGTTGAGAATAGAGAGTTATCAAATCAAGGTTAATTTAACTGCACCAACATTGACATTTTCTGGTATTAAAGCACATGAACCATACTCAATAGTCGATAAGCCAACTACTTGTTTGATTTACTTGAACAGCAAAAATGAGAAACGAGTTATGTACTTGGTGGAGATTGTTAAGTTTTGTGATGCTACGCTGGAAAAGGTCTTGAAAGAAATAAAGCTCAAGATCTTTCAATCTGAACCATGGAAAAAACCACCTTTGCTAGGTGAATTAGATCATGACATAATGAGAGCGTTCGAAAGAGAAATAACCAAGCGACTAAGACACCGGGAGCATATGAGGAGATGAGAATATTTTAAGAATGGAAGACCAATTCTGCCGACGATGAAGCGTCTGTAATAATCAACCCTTAGGGGGAGATTGTTATGATTAAGAAAAGTGTTTATTATTAGATAAATTGGTCTTTGTATAGTTTTGTTTAGTTTTACATTTTTATTAGTAATTATAATGTAATAAAGTCTATCTTGGTCAAAGTTAAGTAAAGTTGACCAAGGTTTGACTAAAGTTAGAAAAATAGAATAGGAACAACAATAAGTATAAATACCTATCTAGGAGGGGTATTTGTACAAGTCTTTATATTTTGTAAACTCACTTCTCCCTCCCATTTCTATTTTCTCTTTGGAATGAAAACTTTGAAAATGATGAAAAATACTTTCTAGCTCCTCCCCTTTATTCTATAACTTTCGTATGATATCTACTATGAAAACATGACATATAACACATACACATGTATGCATCCTACCTCAAAATATTTAGATCCTTCTTGCATGTAAATTCAAAAATGTTGATCAAATTGGTCCCCTCTTTGTTGGTTTTGTCCGCACCCCTACTCACCCAACACATTTCTAACAATTTCTCTAGTGTGTTCCCTTGGTACACTTATTCTTTTATCTTGCCTCTTATAACCTTGGATACCATTCCCATGTGCAAGCATAAATAGGTTCATCTCATTCATTTATTCATACTTCTCTCACAAAAACACACACACACACACACACAAAATATTGCTCTTTTTTTCCCTCTCTTCTTTTTGGTTCGACCAAACCACCCAAATAAACACACTTTTGTGTTTTGTTTCCTTCTTCTCAAGTATTAGTTACTAGTGATTCTTGGTTATTGTTTTCGGGTTATTCAAGATCTTCTTTGGGTTATATACGAGTTCATTCCGGGTTAAATTTATTCATTCTTTCATCACTTTTCTACACCTTGTAAGCTATATTCATCATCTCTTCTTTTTCTTACACTTTTATTAACGTGCATATCTTGGATTCCTTCAAAAACATCATCACCCGTGTTTGCGAAAATGATTTTTACAAGAAACTAACAAGATAAAAATAGGTTGTACAACTTATTTGTGTTTTTGAGTTTTTCTTAATTTTGTTGTACTTTTGGGTTAATATTATGATTTAGAGTGTTAAAAGTGGTTTATAAGTGATTAAAAATGGGTTATGTTGATATTGTAACAATCGACGAAAGGGATTAGGTAGACTTGAAGTTGTTGAGTGTTGGTAACAATCGGTGGAAAGGATTTAGGTTAGTTTTGAAGTTATGTTGTTTGCGAATAAAATATAGAGTAGTTTTGGGTATGAATACATGTTGTCTAGATTTTTAATAAAGTAAAACGAGTTGTTAAAGATACTTTAAAAAGCCGAGAGTCTAAAAATATACTAGTACACTTAAATACGAACGCGTAGATATAAAGAACGCTAAAAACAAACTTAAAACGAGTGAGATATGACTAAATGAAGTTTGGACGAAAACTAGTATTTTTCCAGCTCAAAACTATTTTCAACACAATCTGTCCAGTTTACGTTTTTGGGTTTTCGACCCATTTCGAGTTCGAGTCGGGTAAAACTTATTGAAGAAAACTTGTAGAACGGGATTTTTCCTTGAAACGTAGCTTTTAACCTTTTTGTAAATCTTTATAATGAAGGAGTTATGCCCTCGTGAAAACTGACTAAAATCTAGAATTTTATAAAATAATATGAGCTGTTTGGAAATTAAAATAAGGTTTTTGGGCATTCTCGAGTCCGAACAAGCTATAAAATCCTTAACAAATACTACGGTATGACTTATATATTATCTAAGTGCGTCAGAAAACTTTCTAAAAGTATTATTAATTAGCGATATATGATAATAAAAGTTTGTAACGTAAAGTATAATAGTATTAAATATGGCAACGGACAAAACTCGGTAAAATAGACTTGGTAAGAATACTTAGCGTATGTCAAGCGAAATCTAAATTTAACGAAAATATATATAAAACGGATATTATGCGGGATTACTTAAACTTGATAAAATAGAGGTTTGGTTTAACGTCGAAACTTAATAAAATAGTAGTTTGGTTTAACATCAAAACTTAACAAAATAGTAGTTTTGTTTATCGTCGAGACTTAATGAAGTGTGTAACATTCGTTGTGTGTCAAGATTTATTGGAAACAATATAACTTTGTCAAGGTCACATTTTGACTTACTTAACTAAAACGCAAACACGCTCGGGTGATGAGAATGTTATAAACTTCGCACGTGCATCATTTCACTATCGACTGCTTGAATCTAAAGTACGATATACTTTACTAGGTCGCGTTAGGAAATTCATACTCATTTTCAGTTTGTTGATTATTCCTACTTCACCTTCTGCAAAGGTGCTGTTTCATTTAGCCCCATTTTTACTGTTTTAAGAAATATTTTTATTCAAACTTGGCGGTTGAGATACTGCTTTGTTTTTTCTGTTTTACTTTGGAAATTGTTACTTTTAAATGATTATGGTTTAGTCTAAGTACTGATAACCCACTTTGCCCATTGTTGTGAATTGTTGATTATGTGTTGCAAGCGAGAGTGATGTAGATAGATCTATCGGGATTAGCATCCTCGTCCGAATCGGTGGTCCCAATCATATGGACATATACCATGTCAAAACTTGGGTGAATCTAGACACCTACGGAGAAACTTTACATGGCATACTTGGTTCATTATGTTGTTAGCTTCAGTGTCTTAATTTAGTACTGCCGTAATACCTTTGTGATATATTATATGTGTTACAATAGTCGCACCAAACTAAACTTGCGTCCATACTTATCGTTTACTTAAACCTATGAACTCGCCAACATTATTATTGACCTTTTAGCATGTTTATCTCATGTACCTATCTGTGAGGATTATTTGAAGCGCATTCGAAGTCAGCATGCATTCACGACTTTCTACATGAAACTTATATAAAACGTAAAGCATAGATGTTATATCTAAATGCCGTTTAACTCTGATTATTTTAATCATGTAAAACTTGGACTTTTAATTAATAAATGATGTACATTTTCCAAAACGTTCATATAGTGGTTGATATTCGCTATTTTATACATACTTTTTACCTTGTAAAACGACCCCAAAAGACCAAAAACATAATAAAAATTACAAATATATGTTGTTTTTGTGTTTATGTATGTGCAGGTACCGGATATCAAATAAAGACAAAAGCAAGACAAAACCGAGCACGGGAGTAAAAAGAGCGTGAGAAAACGAGTTCAACAGTGCCCTCGAATTTTATTGGGCCAACCCGTAACCCATTTTATGGGCCGGGCCAGCCCATTGTTCACTAAGTCCAACAAGAAAATCAAATGATTTTGAGGTTGTGATGTCACCTCACGTGCCCCTCTAATTAATTCAAAAGACACATGTGACCATGCACTAAAATGAAGAGGACGAATAGGAGCTCAACACGTGGCATTTTATACAATTTTGAGAATGGAACGAGTAAATGAAGAAATATAATACTTGTGATCATGTGCAATGAATTAATTCCCAAGTTGGCATGTGCATGTCCACTAAATAATTTGAGCGAGTAATTGAAGGCCACGTGGCAGAGCAATTGGTATAACAATATGGATGGAAGAAACGAATCCAACGAATATAAATCGCTGCGTTGAATTGAAGCAAGGAAATGGCCACGTGGAAATCGATAACCGGCTGGATCATTTATTTGCAAGCGGCGATCCGTGTGACATAAATTCCAAGCCAATGATTGGCTCCTTTATTCTCCAATGATTGGGGCAATTTACACAAATACCCCCTTGTATCACTATAAATGTAACCCGCTCCCCTCAAGTTGAGGCTGATTAGAATTAGTTTAGTTTTTGCATTTTTTTAGCTTATTTTAGTTTTGTAACTGCTTTTTTTTCCATGCTTATTGAACCTTTCTTTTTTCGCAAGTTTAGTGTAATAATGAATTAAAGATGGTTTGAAATTGATTTAAGATCTTGTTTTGCTTAAATGGTGCTTATCCTCTCGTTTTTATTTCTTTTCGTGTGGCTTTTTCATTAAGCTATTTTCGCGTGTTATTTCAAGGGGCTTATTTGTATCAAAAAGTTTCCAAAAAAGCCTAAATGATAAACTCCTATAAGCTCTTCTAAGCTTTAAGATTCAATCAATCTAGTTTTAAAGGCTTTTCGTAATAATAAGCTCAAATAAGCTCAGATTTAGCTTATCATCGTGCTTGAATTGTTTTGCTGAATTCAAAAGCTCATCTTTTCTGATTTGAAAAGCTTCTACATAGTTTTTTCATTTTAACTTGAGCTTATATCATTTAGATTAAAGTGTTCGTTAGCTTATTTGCTATTTTGTTTTATGATTTAAGTGATTCAAGTATTTCGTTTTCTGATTGGTTATTTTTTTTTGATTTCGCTAGCTTAATGATTTAGATGAGTAGTTATTTTGGTAAAGTTTTGGCTTATTAGATGGTTATAACTAATATTTCGCATTGCTTAGATCTAGTTGAGCTTTTTGATCCCTTGTTTTGGTTTACTCGATCTTTCTATTTAGATTAGTCCCGATCTTAGTGCTTATTCAAATAAGACGTTCGTGAGTTTTGTAATCATCTTGGCTTATTCTGTTTTGCTAATCGTTCATGCTTATTTTAAGATTGATAGCAACATATGTTAACTGGTATTAAATTTCTTTTGTAGTTTGTAGAATTGGGCCTGAGTAATTGTTGAATCTCGTCAGGATTAGTTTGGGCTTAGATTGATCATTTGGGCCTAATCTTGGTTTGTAGAACTAGTGAGTTGCATTGTTGTGTAACATAAAGTTGTTAGTTTTCATGTGTTTTATAAGTTTGTAAAAAGAAAAATTAAAAAAAATGTTTTACAAAAGAGTTAGGCCTTGGATTCGAACCCAAGACCTAACCCTTCACACCTAGTCGTCCCACCACAACACACACAATGCCAACTGCCCTTGGGTCTTTTCACCTGAGGGAGTTGCACATTTTATTCATTTAAGGCTTTCTTAGCCCATAAGCCCAAAAGCTGTTATCTGCTTATTTCGTGCTTATTTGATAAGCATTTTTCACCCTTTCATTTTTCTTAGATTAAGCCCCTTTCAAAGTACTTTCCATAATTTTTTCAGATTTTTCGTAAATCATTTAGTATTTTTTATCATTTAATTTCTTTAAATTCGTTTTTAATTCATAATAAAAAAATTAAAAGTCAAAAAAATATAATTCTTTTTTTCAAAATTTTCTTTTATCATATAGGACCTAGGAAAAATAGAATTACACTCGTAGGGTCATTTTTGTAAAATTTTAGTTTTTAAAGAACGGGTTTCGAGCTCGGTTCTCGTTTTCTTCGCGATTTAGCTTTAAGCATCTCCGTTTTTGTTCTAGTTTTCTTTATCATCATTTTTTAGTCATTTAGGATTAGGAATAGTAGAAAAATCATTTTAGGTCTTATTTTTCATAATTTAGGATTTAAATGTCGCGTTCGTTTAATTTCCGTTAATAGTTTTGTGCTTTATTGTTTAGTCGTTAAATTCCTTTATATGCTTTATGAGTTTTTATTAAGTAGAAATAGATTTCCAAATCAAAAATTTTCAAAACCATTCAAAACGCGCGATCACAAACGTTTCCGATTTTCAATTCGCACTTCGTTGGGGAATAAACGACCCGGGAGGTTTTTGAGATATCACTTTGGTTAAAAGTGAATTTCTTAACCCGACGGAAATACTACTATACTATTATTGGCCTATCCTTATATATTATATATATTTTATTATATATACGGTGTATTCGGAGACGGATCAATTTTTGGCGCCGCTGCCGGGGAAGTGTGTTACGATTATTGTGTTTCGTTCAAAGATTAGTGTTTTTGAAGAACCTTCCTCGTGGAGTTATTTTTTTTCTAATGTAAATATTTTCTTATAAAACCATAAAAATACAAAAATATTTTACACTTCTATTTTATTTTCTTTTATTTAAAAAATTACCGTTTGTTAATTGTTGTTTCGGTTCTAGAATACAAACTATAAGGAAAGTTAAAGGCGGGTTTGATTCCATCACCCAAAAGGAGAAGCGTTATTCTAAAAAGCGTCTCGCGTTTACCTACTCCTCCGCTTTCTTGTGCGTATTTTTAGAGAGCTACCGTATACATTTAACTTTCGATTACCAAAAATATTTTCTTATTTTCTTTTTCTTATGTATTATTTGAAAAAGCTAAAAATATTCTTCTCCGTCCTCTTATCCGTTTAATTCTTTCTCTCATCCTCTTAATTGTTTAATTCTAAATGTCGTCATATAACGGACTAGGTTGCTATTTTGCGGCTGGATCGTTTTTGGTTTACCATTGTCGACGGTGCTGTGAGGATGGATGTGGAAACAACTTTATTGTGTTTTTGTTCGTATTGCGCTTCTAAAGCTGGAAATTCATTCGCTTATGATCCAAACCTGAATTCTTTCGACAACTCCCCGAATTATTCTGACTACTCTCCACAACCCCGGTACGAGACGAATATTTGTGAGTTATGTGGAAACGATGCTCATTTTGGTCTTAATTTAGTTACAAAGATTTTTCTCTATTTTTTCACGTTTTTTTTTCTATTTCGAATTTTTTTTTCATTATTTGTTCATTTTCAAGTCCGTTTCCGGACCTTGTTTCGATTAAAAATTTCGATAATAATTTTCCACTAACTTCACTAAATTTTCCACAACAATACCTTTGTTGTGAGAATTGTGGGGGTTCTCATGAAACTTTTCAGTGTCAACGTTGAACCAAATTTTCTATGAACCTAATTTTTGTTATAATTCTAATTATTCCGGTTTTGACCAATTCCAACCCCCGCAGTTTCCCGTCAATCATCAACCTCCTTGTGAAATAAATCTGAAAGAGTTGGTAGAGAAGTATATTGCAATGTTAAAAACCGTTTTGAGACATAAAGTTCAAACTTATGTGGGAAAGAGTCTGGAAATATTACTTGCTGAAGGGAGACTTTATAAGCTTATCGACACATTGCAAAGAAAACAATGTTTCCCGGACGATATATTAGATTTACTACCTCAAATTGAAGAAGATATCAAGACTCTTAATGACGACTTGGAGCATAAGGAGCAAGCGGCTAAAATTAGTATTTCGAGGAAATTTCCAGTTTACGATGATGACGACGATGAGTATTCTATTCAAACTCAAGAATATCTCAAGAAATTTTCTTCTACAATCACACCCGTTTTATCAACCGAAGAACCCGATAATTCTCTAAGTATGGGGGACGAGCATCTTAGCACTATTTCGGCAACAAAATCGGACGAATAATAAGTCTAGTTCGTTGGAGAACGTTTTTGTCCCAATCCCAAGTGAGTTAGAGGGTATTCCCGACAAATTGTGTGATATGCCTACTTGTGATAATGATCGTATTAATGTTGAGTCCGATCTTGTGGAATCTTTGATTAACCGTGATACTTTGATTGTTTATTCTTCAAAAATCGACCCTATTCTCGAGGAATTCACCGGTGAACTCGCTCGTATTGCTCCAATTCCACCGAGAATTTTTGAAGCGATTTTGATCCACAAAGACGGGTATCTTCGATGTGATGATTGATGGTGAATTTTGAGGAACATCGGAGTACGTTAGCTTAGAGGAGGCGAATGATGTTGACCAAGAAGAGAAAGAGTTTGACTTAGATGATATTCTTCAAATCCAAGACGTTATTCTTCGAGAGAAATTGTTGAACATTAATCGTCTTATTACTAATATCGAATCTTTGAAAGATAACCCCACTCTGGATCGTCTGTGTCATTCCCCTCTCATTTCCTCTCCCGTCGTGGATAGTGATTCCGTCTTTGAGGACGTCGATACTTCTCATTTCATTTGGATAATTCTTTTACCCGAATTCGAGGGGCTTTTAGCGATCATCGGAAGAGAACGAGAGTGGCTCTAGTACCACTACTCATGCTAATAACTCTCTTCCCGAGTATGATTCGTTTCTTTTTGAGGTTGAGCCCGATCAGGGAGGGTTGACTAGCGTTGTTATTTCTGATAATTCAAATGACCCTCTTTTGGAACTTCCTCAGTTTGAATCATTTCATTTCGATCCGTCATTTCCTCGTCCTCCTCCGGAACCACCGGATGTTGAGATTTGCTTCAATTTTGAGCCCGATGCACCCATGATAAACAAATTTGATGAGCTTAATGAAGACGAATGTTTTTACCCAGGGGGAGGTGAGATTAATGTTTCTCAAAATGTTGAAGATGACGATTCCTTCACATTTGTCATTCGGACTTTTCTCCCGTTTCTCACCTACCCCGAGGATTCTCCTTTACTTCTCTCCACCGGGAGTGAAGACACTATTTTTGACCCCGGTATCTCCACTTAGAGCCGGTGGCATCTCATCGGGATGGAACTTTCATGTGCTTTAATGTTTATCCAAACATTAATGAAAGCCCGATTGAGATTTTCTTTTCCATTTGCTTCCCCATGGACAACCTAATTCGGGGTCGAGTCAAGCTATGTGACTCGGTTAACAAAAACAAGCGTTTCTATCTTCTTATCTATTTTCTAACAATTAATGTGAGGAGGCTCGTTTCTTCCTTTCTCGTGGTTTGTGTTTTGTGATTTTATGTCCAGGATACCCGGATTTTGAAGACTCTCGTGCTCATGGTTTTGTCCATTCATACATTCGAGCTTCATATCCTCAGCTTCATTTAGGGAATCCAATATCCTAATCTTATCGATTATCGTTTATCTTTAGCATACTTAATAAATGGCTTTAGATTTGCGTAGAGAACCCTTAATACTTGAATTATGCCTTGAAATTAGTATGGGGGTATCAATCTCACATTGAGGACAATGTGTAGTTTTAGTATGGGGGGAATCTATCGATTTGATTATACCTGCAGCCGTTGTTCTCACGTAACCCGTTTTTCCACCAAAAATATGTGATTTATGTGAAAAATAGCAAAAAATTAAAAACAAATTGTGCAAAAAAAAGTGAAAAATATTTGAATAAAGTGATGAAATAAGTATAGTGACACAAATAAAGGTAAGAATGAGAAATAAATTTTGATCCGACCGGTTTTATACCTTAGCTTTTTCCTTAACATATTTAAATCGAGATTGTTGCTAGTCTTATGTAGGCTTATCTATTATGCCGAGCTCGATTTATTAGAGTTAAGTTTGTTTCCAGTCTATGTGACTTGTTAAAGTGCCAATCTTAATTCGCTAGGCTAAGCATTCACGGCTCTCTTTCTTAGAGAATTTAAATTGAGAAGAACTAGAGATGATAGAGTCGATTATAAGTCATGATATTAAACGTAGAATAGTTGGATTTCTTTAAGGCTCATAAGTATTAATTGTGGCTTTTTCTCCCATTAGCTTGTTTCACTTATATGCATAAATGTTTAATAAATAAGGTTGTCCGATTCAATTTAATTTTTTGTAACTTCCCTTTGATTTGGAAGTCAATAATTCGAATTTTGGCTTATTATATGCATCACGTGTTTATTGCTTTACTTATACCTTAAAGAGCCTTAGGGTATATGGTATGAGTAGAGTTAATCATATTACTTTTTGCCTTAAAGAGCCTAAGGGTATATGGCAAAAGTAACACTAATCATGAAATTATTTGTACCTTAAAGAGCCTTAGGGTATATGGTACTTATAAAATTAGTGATTATGTTGCTTAGTTATTTGCACCTTAAAGAGCCTAAGGGTATATGGTGTAAACAATATTACTTGATTTATGTCTTAAAGAGCCTTAGGGTATATGACATGAATTAAGGCAAAAGCAACAAAAGCCAAAATTTTGGTCACTTCATCGGTTTTTTAAGGATAAGGGTGGAAGCTATACTTTATTTTCAACAGTCCTGCTTTATTTTTGGATTAATAAATATCGAACCAAGTCTTAAAGAACCTTCGGGTATACGAATTAAGTAAAATCTTGAGAAACAAACTTAGGATTTGCGGGAGGAAAAGTAAGTACACAATTAGTATTTATGAGTAGTGTTAGTATCATGACTTATATTTGACAATGATCTTGTTTTTAAGCTTAGTATGGAAAAGTGAAAGTTGGAGACGATAAATTTATTTTGCTTGTTCTATGATCCTAAGTATTATCGGAGAATAATGAAAGCATAATGTTATAAAGTGTTGAGTATGGAAAGTGATGAAAAAGTAAAAAAAAAGAGAAAGAAAATATTGAAAATGGAAAAGCGAGGCGTTTCTTAACTATTGATTTCTTAATCCCTTTAAATGAGCACTTAGCTAATTTTCAAAGTGATTAGTTTGGGGGGATTGGAATTTTTAGTTTTAAGCGTGTATTTATTACATTGCGTGAGGACACGACAATACCTTAGTATGGGGGAATTTGGTATTTGCTATTTATACATACCTTTTACCATGAAAAATAAACCCAAAAGACCAAAAACATAATTAAAATTGCAAATATATTCTTATTTTTGTGTTTGTGTATGTGCAGGTACGGATATTAAGAAAATTACAAAAATAAAGACAAAACCGGACAAAACCGAGCACGGGATCGGAAAGAGCGCGAGAAAACGAGTTTAACAGTGCCCTCGGATTTTATTGGGTCAGCCCGTTACTCATTTTATGGGCCGGGCCAGCCCATGTTATCTAAAAAGCCCAATTATGGAATAAAGCCCAACAAGAATTTAAATGAATATGAGTTTATGGAGTAATGAGGTCAGCATGACATCATTGTCACATGACTTGAAATTAAATCAAGTTCGTGCACATGACCAAGCACTAACTCATTGACAGCGAATAGAGATATGCCACGTGGCGAGCAAAATATATTACTTAAAGTTTCATTTCTCAATTGTGTATAATTGCAAACCCTCACCCACGCTCCCCAACCTACGTGGCAGTCTCTTATTGGTCCATTGGTGATCCGGAAGTACACATTTTCATCCAACGATCGAAAATTCAAGGCAATGATTAAAAATGATGATCAAGGGCTCTAGTCAGCTGGGATTTAATCTTGAGACTCACTCCAACTCTCACTCACAAAAGAAACACAACCCTAAGCCAGGACGCTCCTCATTTCAACTATAAATAGGGGAGAAGCTCACACAGTTGAAAACAACTAGGAGTAAGATAGCTTAGGGTAGATTTTAGCTTATGCATTTTAAATTCTGTTTTACTTAAATTCATGTAATTTCCCTTCAAATTCTGTATTCAGTTTCATTTTTAATAAAAGTATAAGTTTCTCTTTATGCATTTGATTTTTCATAAGCAAAAATTGCTTTGATTAAGCTCTTTTACTTTTCATAAGCTCAAGTATACTCATAAGTTGTTACTCTACTTAATTAAGCTTTTAAATGCTTAGTTAAGCTTATATGACTCATTTCCTCCCCAAAATTACCTAAGCTCTTAACTAAGGATGATAAGCCAAAACTGGACGGGCTTATGGACTTACTGGCTTGTTTATAACAAGCCAGATTGTTGATTAGCTCTTAGAGCTTTATTATTCCGTGTTTAGAGCAAGGGATAGGTACACTTCTTATTTTTTTTCTTTTAGCTTACTTAATATTCTATTTGTTTATCTGCTTATCTTATTGCTTATTCTGCTTATTGTTTAAATAATGAATGCTTAGAATAGCTTAATTTTGTCTATTATTATCAATCATTGCTTATAATGTTCATTTGGTAGTTTAGGATTTAATCTGCAAGTTTATTTTATGTAAGCAATTATAAAGTTCATTTAAACTAGCATAATCTGTTTTGCATTGGTTCAAGCTTATTTGATTGTCAAATTGTGTTAATTAGGTTTGTTTTTAGTTATGCACTCTATAGTATTTGTTGTTTGAGCCTTGAATCTCATTTTGTTAAACTGATCATGAGGTTAAGTCATTTAAAGGGGTGTTTGGCACAAGGCAACACTAACTTTAGTTAGTGCGCCAAAGCCTTTTGGTCCTTTGGATTAGATTTAACTTTCAAATTTTAGTTAATAGATGTGAGATTAAAAGAATTTGCAAAGTTAATTCAGTTTCTTATCTTGTTAATAAGTAGTTTTTAGCATTTGCTAGCTTAAGTTGAGTCTCTTTTGCATTATTAGCTTCAGTCTTTTCTAGTTGTCATCCTTGCTATATTTGCTCTTGTTTTAGTTAGTAATAAGTGTTAGAACAAAGTTTTTTTTGGTCCTGCACTTTCAGTTTAAAGTATTTTGCTCATTGGTTCGCATGCTTAAGACATGTTTTTTTTTTCAAAATGCCATTTTCAATCTCAGTTTTAAGCTAGTTTAAATAGATTTTAGCTTATAGTTTTTTACACAAGCTCACTAGGAGCTGTGCTTAATCTGTTTTTTACTAGATTTTTAATTTTAAGCTTATTTAATAGCTTATTTTATATGCTGCACTTTGTTTTACACACTTTATCCTTAAGAAAGAGCTCCCTTGGTGCAAAAAGCCCACTTTTCCAGCCTTTTATCAGCTTATTTGCTGTCATTTTTTGCTTTTTGCTTTTTCTTAGAAGCTTCATAAGCTGGCTCTTTAAGCTCCATATAAGCCATAAGCCTAAAATGGTCCCTCTAGTGATTAAAATTAGCTCTAAAGAGCCATATTGAATGTTTTGTATGCATATTGGCACTTTAGCTTATTTGAGTCTTTGGCTTATCTGTTGGCTTTCTACTTGCTAATTTTAGTTTGAAAATGCTTATTAGGTGTTAGAGTAGGATAGTTTTTTGCTTATTTATGTTCTTATTTGCCCCAAAGTAGCCTAGCAGACTTAAGTTCTCTCTAGCAGTACTAACTTAAAGGTTAGTACTGCTGAGATTTTTAGCCTTTCTCGTGGCTTATTTAGTTGTTTTCTTTTGCTTATTTTTTGTTCCTTAGTGCTTATTGCTTGTCCTCTTTTTATTTCCTATGTTTGTTTTTACTTCATTTTCATTTGCTTGATTGTGGTTAAAATCCAAAATGAATGAGCCCTTTTTCCATTTTTCATTTAAGCATTCTGTCTGTCTTTTCAGTGCTTATTTAGCTTATTTTTAAGTTTCCCAAAAAAGTGTTTTTTTTAAGTTGTTAGTTTTCGTGTGTTTTATAAGTTTGTAAAAAGAAAAAAATTAAATAATGTTTTACAAAGAGTTAGGCCTGGATTCGAACCAAAGACCTAACCCTTCACACCTAGTCGTCCCACCACAACACACACAATGCCAACTGCCCTTGGGTCTTTTCACATGAGGGAGGTTGACATTTTATTCATTTAAGGCATTCTTAGCTCATAAGCCCAAAAGCTGTTATCTGCTTATTTCGTGCTTATTTGATAAGCATTTTTCACCCTTTCATTTTTCTTAGATTAAGCCCCTTTCAAAGTACTTTCCATAATATTTTCAGATTTTTCGTAAATCATTTAGTATTTTTTATCATTTAATTTCTTTAAATTCGTTTTTAATTCATAATAAAAAAATTAAAAGTCAAAAAAATATAATTCTTTTTTTCAAAATTTTCTTGTATCATATAGGACCTAGGAAAAATAAAATTACACTCGTAGGGTCATTTTTGTAAAATTTTAGTTTTTAAAGAGCGGGTTTCGAGCTCGGTTCTCATTTTCTTCGCGATTTAGCTTTAAGCATCTCCGTTTTTGTTCTAGTTTTCTTTATCATCATTTTTTAGTCATTTAGGATTAGGAATAGTAGAAAAATCATTTTAGGTCTTATTTTTCATAATTTAGGATTTAAATGTCGCGTTCGTTTAATTTTCGTTAATAGTTTTGTGCTTTATTGTTTAGTCGTTAAATTCTTTTATATGCTTTATGAGTTTTTATTAAGTAGAAATAGATTTCCAAATCAAAAATTTTCAAAACCATTCAAAACGCGCGATCACAAACGTTTCCGATTTTCAATTCGCACTTCGTTGGGGGAATAAACGACCCGGGAGGTTTTTGAGATATCACTTTGGTTAAAAGTGAATTTCTTAACCCGACGGAAATACTACTATACTATTATTGGCCTATCCTTATATATTATATATATTTTATTATATATACGGTGTATTCGGAGACGGATCATTATGCTACCATTTCTGGTGAGGAGTCTCACAGAGTTGCTGTTGGTAGTGTAGCTGGTTCCTCTCCAAGGAATCATGCTTATGCTTTTGTGTCTAATGTGCCTAAAAGCCAAAATTTCTAGAGAACTAATCAGAATTTTAGTACTGGACCTTCAAGACCTAATAATTTGAATAATAATAGGCAAGGTGAGGTTCTGGTTTGAAGAATAATAGACAGAGTGGGGGTTTTGGTTTGGTGTGTGAGAAATGTGGTTTTAATGATCATACTATTGATAGATGTTTTAAAATCATTGGATACCCTGTTGATTTTGGAAAGAAAAAATCTGGTCAAAATTTTAAGAAACAAAATGTTTCTAATAATAATTTTGTTGGGAAAGTTCATCTTCTGGATTTACAGATGAACAAATGGCCACTCTTATCTCTCTCATCAAAGACAATAAAGTTAGAAAAAACGTGCAGGCCAATATGGCATGTACTTATTTTTATAACAGTTCTACTTTTCATAAAAATTTTGAATATTTTTTTGTTCTAATACTAATTTTAAACCTAAACTTGTTAGTAATGGTAAAATTGTCGATTCAGGGGAAAATCAACATATGACTTACACATATAAGGAATTAGATAATGTTCTTGACATTTCTCATCTTAAAATTAAAGTAGGCCATCCTAATGGGACTGAGGCCTATATTTCTAAGATTGGAAATCTCAGATTATCTAATGGCTTAACTCTGTATGATGTGATGGTTATACCTGAATATTATGTCACTTTGATTTCTGTTCATAAACTGGTTAAAGAGAATAAGGTTATTGTTGCCTTTGATGAGAATAGATGTTATTTCTTGAATCAGGATTTGAATCTGAAAAATGTTATGGGGATTGGTGAACAGTGTGAAGGATTGTACTACTATAATGACCAAGGTATTAAAAGTAATAATAGTACCCTTAGATATCAATGTTTGCTATCTCAGCATGATTGGCACTGCAGACTAGGTCATCCTGCATACCTTGTTCTAAATGTTCTAAATGATTCCTTACCAATTGATAAAAAGGATAATACTGTTTGTTGTGAAATTTGTCAAAGGGCTAAACAAACTAGAGAACCTTTTTCCTTTAAGTGATCATACTTCTAAAAGATTGGGTGATCTTGTTCATTTAGACTTATGAGGGCCTTATAAGGTGACTAGTTCTGAGGGGTTTAGATATTTTTTTGACTGTTGTGGATGATTACACTAGAGCAGTTTGGGTATATTTGATTAAATTTAAAAAGGAGGTTCCTCACTTTATAACCGTTTTCTATAATTTGATTAAAAATCCATTTAAAAGAAAAATTAAAGTTTTTAGAAGTGATAATGGTACTGAATTTGTTAATCAAACTGTAACCAAATTGTGTTCTGATAAAGGGATAATTAATCAAAACTTTTTTTTTTTCGTGTGTGTATTACTCTACAACAAATGGGATTGCTGAGAAGGAAACATAGGCATAATTTTAATGTTGTAGGTTCTTTTGGTTTCAGGGAATACCTTTAAAGATGTGGACTGAGTGTATTTTAACTACAACTTATCTTATTAACAGACTCCCTTCTTCTGTGCTAAATGGAAAGTCTCCCTATGAAATCATATATAAAAAATGTCCTACTCTCTCTCACTTAAGAGTGTTTGGTTGTCTGTGTTTTACTACCATTATCAACAATAATGACAAGTTTAGTAGCAGATCTGAGAAATATGTTATGATAGGATATTCTGATTTTAAAAAAGGATATAGGTTATAAAGTCTTAATAAGCATCAGTTCATTTTTTCAAGAGATGTTAAGTTTTTAAGAATATTTTTCCTTTTAAGGATTATGAAGTTGAACAGAATGATTCTGCAAATGTTTTTAAAGATGTTAATCATATAAACTTTTTTGATATTAATGATGTGAATAAAAATAAAAGTAATAGTAGCAGCTCTTCTGTGTCTGGAAGCAATATCAACACTGCTGATTTTCCAATTGACAATTCTAGAAATGATGCTGATAGCAGTGATGAATTAGTTGCCACACATAATGAGGAGGTTGCCATACTTAAGGAAAATCTTGTTTCTGAGGGTAGTTTGGATCAAAATCTAAGCTCTTCTCATGGTGTTCAAAATGTTAGAAGATCTTCAAGACAAAGTGTTTTTCCAAGAAACTATAATGATTTTGTTGTTGAATCAAAAGTTAAATATGGTCTTGAGAAATATGTTGGTTATTCAAAACTTAATTTTGAAAATTTGTGTTTTGTAACTCAACTTAATAAAACCAGAGAACCTAAAACTTATTTTAAAGCTTCTAAATATCCCCACTAGACTGATGCTATGAATCAGGAAATGGATGCTTTACTTAGAAATGGCACTTAGGAAATTGTAGAATTACCTGAGGGAAGAAAAGCCATTGTGTTAATTATAAGATTTCACTAACAAAAGACGATCCGGAGGTCGGGGAGGATAGAAATGAAAGTAAGCCATTTTATTAGAGAGAGAAAGGAAAGAGTGTATGTGTTTTCTAGAGAGAGAAACAACACACACTTATGAGACAAATGTTTATCCTCATCCCTCCATGGAAGTATGGAGGGGGTATTTATAGTCATAGTGACACCTAACTATTGTAACTTGTCATTATTAGTCCCTACGTGTCACACTATAAATGAACTAATGTAATTCCGGATATGTACATATTTTACGGTCTAAAATCTTCACCCCAATTTGTGGACATATGGAATTACGTTAAATGATTCTTTCAGATACAACTGCAGACAAAAAATAAAGTCTTCCATAGCGCTTCCAAAGCTGAAGATGTCTTCCGAGTTCTCCTTGTCTTGAAACTTGTATTCCAGCTTAGATCTTCAGTGTCTTTACTTGTACAAGAACCATTGTTGTATGCACGAGTTGGATTAAATTCCCCCCAATTCATGCATCATGTCTTAAAAAGCTTTCTTTATAGACTCCTTTTTGGTGAAGTTTCTGAATCAGTTTCCCCCTAAACCAACATTCTTATCTTAAGCAGATTCTGAAAATTTGTTGTAGCTTGAACAATCTTCTACTTGTCATTGACGTGCACAACAGAATTTTGTAGAAGTCAAACCACACCAACGACCACTACTTCTTGTCATTAGGGCTTGGTGAATATTCGTTCGGGGGTGCATGCGAGAAATCAGCATCAATTCTTCTCACGTATGCAGTATACTTCATAAACCATGCTATGTAAAGTAGTATTTACACCTACTTCCCCCTGGAAGTTGACATGGTAACATTCAAGTAACTAAAGTCGGGTGTACACATTTCCCCATGATGTTTGCGAACTCTCGGAAGCCATCATTGTAGTGTACACACATCATACTCGAGAAGTTCTTGTCTTAAGCACAAATCTTTGAATCCGAAAACAAAGCATTGCCTCTCTGTCTTCGGAACCGGTAGAGGAGATGAGCAAGATCAAGAAAACTTGGTATAATCAGGGTCTTGTATCATGAATGTTGTTGTAGAAACTTTGTGAATTTTGCTTAGGACGGTGAAATACCTGGACTGGAATGGGACAATTAATATCCCGTGAGAATTGTCTGATTACACTCAACTTTAATCTCTCGGCTAAGTACCAACCTCTATTCTGTCGGCTATTGTGTGATCCACTTTTTTTTTAGTGAAGTAAACCCGATATACCAAACTTGAAAAATGAGTATAATCCCCAAATTTGTTACTTAGCTGCATGTTGTTGATTGAAGAACGGTGTAAGATTAAATCTATAAGTACTCTATACCCAACCAGAAAGTATTAAGAAGATACAAACACCTGTTGAAATTATCCACACGTCTTCTGCTTGTGACACTGAGTACTATAATGTAACTCTTTAAGTGAAGTTAACCAGGTCTTCAACCCAACCACCACCTGTTTATGGTAACTAGATAATTCAAGTCTTAATCATAAGCTGTATACGTTCAAGCAAGTCATCAATCGATAGATTGGGTTTAAAGAAAAGGGGTAGCAAATAGAAGGAAGTCTCGATGATGAAATAAGTAGACGCCTTCATGAAACTCAACTTTAATCTCAAATAAGAGATACCAAATCAACTTCGAAATCACTTGACATCGTAGTCCGAATCTTTAGCCGTTTGTCGTTTTAGTGAATCTTTTTAGGATCATTTTAGCATTAAGTGTTGTGTTTACTTTGGTGTTTATGTTTTGATTTGTCTTGATGATCATATTCCCAAATTCAGTCACATGCCCAAAGTCGGTCACATGCCCACCTGATGCGCGGATCGACCTATTTCGCTTGGGAATTAGGTTTTCAAAACATAAAATTTCCTTAAACAGTGTCATGTTTCGCTTGGCACATTTCAACATATTTCGCTTGGGAAACAGACCTGCATATTTCGCCTGAAATCTTCACATTTCGCTTGGTTTAAGGAAATTACACATTTCGCTTTAAAACTGAAACTGCATATTTCGCTTGAATTTGAAACATATTTCGCTTGTACTCAGTGTTGCATGTTTTGCTTGAAAATCAACTTTGCATGTTTCGCTTGAAAGCTAACATATTTCGCTTGAGCAAAACCTGCATATTTCGCTTATAAAAACACCTGCATATTTCGCTTGACACTCAAACCTGCATGTTTCGCTTACCCAGTGACATATTCCGCTTGAAGTCACTTTCGGGTGTGGACCACTTTTACTACCAAACAAGAAGTCACTCTCTTTTGAAGCACAAATTGTGGATCTATGTTCTTGTTTGTTGACCGGTTGGGACCACAAATGGATAAGGAAAATCACAAATAAGCCACAAAAATAAGCTCCCAAATAAGCTTGAAAATAAGCTCGAAATTTTGGAAACTAAGCTCGGAAATTGTGAACAAGGAAAAACGAAGTGACAAGTTGTGTAGCAAGATAACATGTAGACCAAGTATTTCAAGGAACAATCAAGTGAAACAAATAAGCCCCTAAATGATTGAACCGTGAGCTTATAATCCAAAATAAGCAACAAAAATTTGAGCTTATAACCACAAATGAAACACAAGAAGGTGTAGAACAGGTGAAGCAAGAAGTGAATGAGCAAAACAAACCAATAAACCCAAAAAAAATTAAGCTGTGAGCTTATTGTTGAAATATGCCACGAAAATAAGCTTTTTGAGCTTATTGAACCATAAAACAAACACAATCTACCCATATGTTAACAGGTTGAGCGGAATATGTAAGTTTAACTTGAAGCAAAATATGCAGTTCTGAAGTTAAGCGAAATATTACAATATTCAAGAAAGACACTCTGCCAAATTTTTTATAACTCAAGCGAAATATGTTTAAGTTCAAGCGAAACATGCAGTATTGAGTTCAAGCGGAATATGTCTAATATCAAGCGAAACATGCAGTGTTGAAATCAAGCGAAATATGCAAAAGACCAAGCGAAACATGCAACACTGAGTACAAGCAAAATATGTTTCAAATTCAAGCGAAATATGCAGTTTCAATTTTCAAGCGAAATGTGTAAATTTTGAAGCGAAATACGTAATTTCAAAGCAAAGCGAAACATGCAATTTTTAATCAAGCGAAACATGCAAAGTCTAGTCAAGCGAAATATGCAATGCTTTCAAGCGAAATATGACAATTAACTTTCACGGTTTTCTATTGATTTTGTAAAATCCCGCGAAAGACACTACTCTTTTCTCGGTTTTAATCATAGACTTGTAAAATCCCGTGAACGTTTATTGCTTTCTTTTTACCACAACTTCAATCACAACAAATCTACTTAAGATCCTACAATCATTTTTTACTTCATAATTCTTCAATCATTCATCATGACAACTCCAATTGTAACTTCCACAACCGACAGTCAAATGCATAACAACATAATGGCAGCTGGTTCAAGGGATCGTCCACCAATGCTTGCAACAGGACGATATGCACAATGGCGATCACGGTTCTTACGATACATTGATACAAGACCAAATGGTGATGCCTTACGGAAGTGCATTCTCAAAGGTCCTTACACTCCAACGATTGTCACAACACCAGCTGTTCCTGCAACAGAGGATTCTCCAGCAGTTCCTGAACAAACAACAGTCGAGACAGTTATGAATATGACTCCTGAAAACAGAGCTCATTTTGAATCAGAAAAAGAAGCGATTCATTTGATATTGACTGGAATTGGAGATGAAATATACTCAACTGTTGATGCATGTCAGACAGCTCAAGAAATGTGGGAAGCCATCGAAAGGCTACAACAAGGTGAATCACTCAATATTCAAGATGTCAAGACAAACTTATTTTGGGAGTTTGGTCAATTCACCTCTCACGATGGAGAAACAATTGAGTCTTACTACACAAGATTCTACAAGATGATGAATGAAATGATCAGAAACAATTTGACAGTTGCTACGATGCAAGTCAATGTTCAATTTCTTCAACAACTTCAACCAGAATGGTCAAGATTTGTCACAATTGTGAAGCAACAACACAAGTTGGATGAAGTTTCATACCATAAGCTCTTTGACATTCTGAAACAATACCAAAAGGAAGTTAATGAACTCCGTGCTGAAAGAATGGCCAAGAATGCTAACCCATTAGCACTTGTTGCTACTGCTCAAACACTTCAAGACCCTTATTACCAAACATCAAAACCTCACAAATCATATGCACCAACATCAAAAGCTTCACTTCCAACCAGATCTCATGCAACTACAAGATACAAAGGCAAAGAGATAGCCAAACCAATCACACCACCATCTGAGTCAGCTTCTGAAGAAGACAGTGATCCTGAACAAGCTCAGAAGGATAAAGACATGCAGAAAAATTTGGCTCTCATTGCAAAGTACTTCAAGAAACTCTACAAACCTACCAACAACAACCTCAGAACTTCCTCAAACACCAGAAACAAGAATGTGGATACTACTCCAAGGTACAAGAATGACAATCAGACTGGACAGTTTGGGAATCAGAGGGCAGTGAATGTTGTTGGGGCTAGGGAAACTGTAGGTGGTCAAGTAGTGCAGCAGTCTGGGATACAGTGTTTTAACTGCAAGGAATTTGGTCATTTTGCTAAAGAATGCAGAAAGACAAAACGGGTTAAAGACTCCACGTATCACAAGGAAAAGATGTTGCTTTGTAAACAAGCTGAGAAAGGTGTTCAACTTCAAGCAGAGCAATCTGACTGGCTAGCAGACACAGATGAAGAAATTGATGAACAAGAGTTAGAAGCACATTACAGCTACATGGCAAAGATCCAGGAGGTTCCTAATGCAGACTCATGAACTGATTCTGAGCCATTAGAACAGGTACAATATGATACTGAAAATGATGTGTTTGCCAATGAAATACAACATTTAGAGCAATCTGAATCCATTAGTAACACATGTGTAGTAAAAACGGATGATAGTAATGTCATTCCTAATTCACCAGATATGTGTGATAATGATATTCAGAATGACCAAAATGATGTTGTAACACCCCCAAAATGGGTCGCAGCGGAATAAGGATATCTGGGGCGTGTTACTTCTCAGATCAATAGCACAAGATATATAAGAACGACAAAAAGTCATTTAAAATGATACATTGGATTTGATAAAAGACTTGTTACACAAAGCATGCAGCTTTACTTGTTCAGTATTTGATATTACAAAGATTGACAATACATTTCCCAAAACATATTACATCCAATTCTTTAGCGTAATAACCAAAAGTGTCACCAATGTATCCCTGGCACCTCGTGCCTATTGACCACTTGAAAATATTGCTTTAAAATATAACACCTCGTGTTTTAGATCATTGTACGACATTATGCAATTTACAATTTATTTTTAGGGTTTTACGCGTTTGCTCTTAAATCGTAATCGTTAAGTTAAATCGCGTAAACTAAAAATAATCATTCAATGTAAACGGACATTAAACGATTAAACGTTTACATCAAGCAAGTGTTAAATGATTATTATGAGGATAATTATCAACTTTTTTCATCTTATTTTTATTGGTTACGTAAAATGCTTACGTTTCGCGATAAAATGCGTTTCGGCATTCCCAGAATCACCAAAACCTATCTACGCTTAAGAAAATACCGACGATTATACCCAATACACAAAATAATCAAAATATCATCCCATATATGTCAAGGTGGCCGGATATGCAAGGGATAGGACCAAGAAATATCTATTTCATGACTACTTGCCCTAAAATATCAAGATAAGGCTTATCTTAGGGAACCAAGTCTTACACCTTTACATACACTTGACCACTTGCCCTAGAAATCCTTCTTTGGTTCCTTGTGACAAGGATAAAAAACACCTTTTCGGGAGGTCTTGGTTGATCAAAATAAACTAGATGGATCATTGTGTAGTTTTAGGAAAATGTGGAAAAAATCATTGTGAACAAAACCAATTATTTCAAAAACAAAGATTTCTTACCCGTCGTCTAAATCATAGCAAAAGTAGACAAGCATTATAAATCGTCATGACGCATATCTTTAATCATCTGAAAGAAATTGTCGATCAAGCATGGGTATAAATATTCAATCGACGTTCTTTCATCTTCGTAACCAAATTGCAAAAGATATGGAAAAATCTAGTTAAGACATGTTTGATGCCCTTGCCTTAAGACTCAGAATGATATGTTCGCATTTGTACATGAACTAAGCAGAAATGGCATGCATATTTAAGGTACGTTGAATCTTCTTGATAGAAGAATTTATGAACTTGAATCTGATAAGGCAGAATTTTCAAACATGTATGATATGCTTTTGCAAGAATGTATGTCTAAAGATGTTATATGTTCTTATTTGCAATCTTCATTGATTTGATGAGATCCACTGAATTACAAGGATTATATCTTCATAATGTCAGGGAATGTGGTTGATTCTTGTACAAAAGCTTTCTGAACAAACTAAAATTTGTAAAGTAAAGAGATTTACACTGAACTTTTACAAAGTTTTTATAATTAGAAAAACACTATAATTTCTCTTGAAATCGCTTTACAAAAGAATGTCAAGAACAACTGAATAATGACACAAGTTGGCAAAGAAAGGCGTCAAATGTATTTCGAAGGATACCTGTGAACAATTATTTTGTAATACAAAATTTGAAAGCTCAACGCAAGACAAGAACGTTGAATAAGTGAGTTAAAGAAAACTCATTGAAAATGCAAAGAAAATCTGTCTGACACTAAGTTTGGGTAATCATTGTTGTTCGACAACCAATGATAAAAGATTCCAAAACATCAGTTTTAGGAAAACCGACTCTTTTTCAGACATCTCTTGAAGGGAAATTATTTTGCAAAGAAAAAGTTGGTTTAAAAAACTAATGAGTCAGAGGGTTTATCAAAACCAGTCACTCCACAGAATTTTCCTCAAACAGCAACGCAAGCTGTAGAAAACAAATGGATTTAACCAGGATGTATCGAATTGCAAGTAGTACCACACAAACTAGAGAACCACAGTTGAATCAGACTTCTAGGAATACTAATCCTTGCGTATCTACATCTACAAGAGTAGCTCACAAAACTAATGTTAGCAGACAACAGCCTAGGAGCAATCAAATGAAAGATAAGGTCATGCCAAACACTAGTCATATGAAGTTTAAGATGACTGTAGTAGAAGAACATCTTAGGATTTCTTAGTATTTTAATCAATACAAAGTCTGTTACTGCGTGTATTGAAGTTTATAATTCCAGAAATTTGGAATGTTAATGCTATTGTGTCTATTGTGGAAATGTATGTTTAATGCGAATCATTGATGCTGTGTTTCTAAAGTTTTTTGAATGACCGTGAATGCTAGAACTAAGAAGCCTAAAGTAGTGCCTATTAGTACTAGGAAACCCAAAAGTCAAGCGAACAAATCTGTTGCAACATACCGTAAGAAAACAGTTGCATCAGAATCCATTATCACAAATTCCAAGAGTTACTATAGGATGTTGTATGAGAAAACTAATAAGGCATGGAAATGGTGGATAGAACAACAATGCTTATAAGGATTTGAATGGGTTCCTAAGACAAAAAAGAAATGGGTGCCTAAAGTTAGAACAAAAAGGTATGACTAAGAAAGTGTGTTTTTCCATAGATAATGTCTATAGGATAAACTAATGTCTTAAAACTCACAAACATTTTAGGATCAATTATGTCATGTATTCTAGTCCTCTAATTTCTTGCAGAATTGTATTAACTCACCTATCATTGTTGAATCTTGGATGATCAAAGAGAACATGACGGGCAAATACTATCTCTGCGTGCAATTTTATTGAAAAATACATGGGTACCGTTCGTTTTGGCAATGATCATTTTGGCTACCAAATTATTGACTTTGGAAGAATTGGTTCATGGAAAATATTACGATAAAAAGGGCTTACTACGTCGAGGTCTCAATCAAAATCTTTTCTCAGTTGGTCAATTCTGTGATGCAGTTTTGAGGTTGCATTTCGGAATCTACGTGTTTTTGTTAGAGATCTTAGGGAAACGGGCTTACTAACGGTTAATGTGGATACTGATCTCTATACAATTTCTCTTCACAAAACAAATCATCACTTCTAATCTGTATCATGGCTAAGCATCAACAACTAAGCGTGGTTATGAATCGAAGATTTCTCATCTCAACTTCGACTAATCAACATGTTTTAAGAAAGATGTTGTATTGGCTTTCCAAAACTGAAGTATGTCAGGTTCAACTATGTTCCTCTTGTGAAGTGAGTAAGCAAACGATGTTCATTCTAGTAAAAGACTGTCTCCATGGTTCAAAAGATGGATAAATTTGCTTCATATGGACTTATGTGGTCCAATGCGGGTTGCTAGCATAAATGGGAAGAAATATATTCTGGTAATTGTCGATGACTACTCTCGATACACTTGGACTCTCTTTCTTACGCTTCCAAGTATGAAACACCAGAAGTTTTAAAAGGCTTTCTCACGATGATCCAAGAAATCTCAAAGCCCAGTAATTTTTGTTCGCATTGACAAAAAGGCAACTGATTCTTAAAAAGACAATTATGCGTTCTTTAAAGAAGAAGAATTGAGCATTAATAACTTTTACTCCTCGAAACACCTGAACAGAACGGCGTTGTCGAAAAGACGAAACCGCACTCTCATGAGGCTGCCTCGAACGGATGCTTTGCTTCTAAACTTCCTGTATTCTTTTGGGCTGATGCAATTGCAACCGCATGGCTTATACTCAAATAGATCAATAATCAATCCCGATATGAGAAAAACGGCATATACTATCATTAAATGATTAGGAAAACTCAACTTAAAACACCTTCACATCTTTGGTTGCACTTGTTACTTAACAAGAGATGGTGAAAATTTGGATAAGATGAAAGAAAAAGGGGATCCATGCATTTTGGTGGGATACTCCCACTAAGTCAATGGGATATTCGGTCTACAACAAGGAACAAGGTTGATAGTTGAATCCTTCCATCTCATATTTGATGAGATCAACGAGATGTCAGAGACTTTTGGTGCTATAACACTTCAGGCCTCGTTCCCCAACGACAAAAGAATCTGATTATGACAACCATGACCCCAGCACCAGAACTAACAAACATGTTTTCTTCGCAGATACAACAGTTCAATACAACAGGTGTTGGATTCTTCGTTTCGGTCATTTGTAGATGACATTTTTAATGATGGTATTCTTCGTAGTCAAACAAGTCTTCTTCTCCCACCAACTATTTATTAAAATAAGACCACCACCTCATGAATATTCAACCTCACATCAGTAACCATCAACTAATACAAATGTTCATTGCTGAGGAAAAACAACTATCATCAAGCAGAATTTTCAATCCTTTTCTGTACATCGGTACAAGAAATTGCTGAGTCTTCCTCACGCAATATTGGTACTTTAAATATGCATACCTTCAATCAACCTTAAGATTCTGAATACCGATATACAAAAGATCGCCCGTTAACTCAAGTTCATGGAAATCCATCTAAGCCAGTGCAAACAAGACGACAACTTGAAACTGATCCTGAGATTTGTATGTTGCAACTCACCGTGAGTATCTGTATGAACAAAAAATTTAAGGAGGCAATAGCTGATTCTGCATGGATAGAAGCAATGCAGGAAGAACTTCATCAGTTTGACAAACTACAAGTCTGGGATCTCTTTGACAAACCTTTTGGCAAGAACGCAATCAAGCTAAAATGGTTATGGAAAAACAAAAAGGATGAAGACCAAACTGTAATCACAACAAAAAGCACGACTTGTAGCAAAGGGTTATGCTCAGGAAGAGGGTATTGATTTTGAAGAATCATTTGCTCTAGTTGCTTGCTTGGAGGCTGTCAGGATTTTTGTCGCATATGCTGCACACAAGTCTTTTCCAATTTATCAAATGGACGTGAAAACGGCATTTCTTAATGGTCCATTGAAGGAGGAGGTTTATGTTTTACAACCAGACGGATACGTTGATCCTGATCATCCAGACAAAGTTTACCGTCTAAGGAAAGCTCTATATGGATTGGAACAAGCTCCGAGAGCCTGGTATGATAAACTCTCAAAATTCCTGATTTCCAAAGGTTTTACTAAAGGTATCATTGACCCGACCCTATTCACGATAAAATACGGGGTGGACATTCTACTTGTGCAAATTTACGTTGATGACATTATTTTTGGTTCCATAAACCCTAAATTTTCAAAACGTTTTGAAAAATTAATGCACGGTAGATTTGAGATGTCCTTAATGGGGGAATTGAATTTTATTTTTAGGACTTCAGATCCACCAATCCCCACACGGTATCTTTATCAATTAGGCCAAATATACTTTAGAGATTCTTAAAAAACATGGTATGGAAAAAAGACAAAGCATTGGTACACCAATGGCTATGAAACCTAAATTAAATGCAGACTTAAGTGGTGAACCCGTAGACCAAACTGACTACCATAGTAAAATCAAGTCACTCATGTATCTGACATCTAGTAAGACCAGACATAGTGCAAGATGTATGTTATTGTACAAGATATCAAGCTAGACGGGACTCAAAAACACCTCAAAGAGGTAAAAAGGATCTTTCGACACTTAAGAGGTTACCATTAACATGGGAATCTGGTTTGGTATCCGAAGGTTCATGACTTTGACTATAAACAAGCTTTCTCAGATGCCGATCATGCGGTTGCGGTGATACTCGCAAATGCATGTCTGGTGGAATACTGTTATCTAGGTGATAAGTTAGTCATTGGAATGTCAATGATGCAAGAATGCTATGCCATGTCATTCGCAGAGGCTGAATGCGTGGCATTATCTGTAAGTTGTGCTCATGTAATGTGGATGAGGACACAGCTTTAAGATTATGGCTTCAACTACAAGAAAATACCGTTGTACTGCAACTCTCAGTCAGCCATAGCAATATCATGCAACCCCTGTTCCGCACTATCGTACCAAGCACATCCATATTCGTACATTTTAATTAAAGAAACAGGTTAAAATCGGTTTAAATTGAATTGTACTTTGTCAGAACTGAATCCAATTGGCTGACTTGTTTACTAAAGCCATTCCCGAAAGAAAGGTTTCAGTATCTCTGTCAGACGAATTGTAAGGAGATGTTTGGACTCCAGCAGAACTGGAGGTTCTAACAAATGAATTGCTTGGTGCCTCATCAAACAATCTACTTGTACATATTTTTTTGAAAAAAGAAAATACAAAAATATAATTTTCAAAAGAAATACAAAATCAAAAAATCAGAAAATGTTCAAAATATTTCTTCTCGAACATTGTCTCTTGGAATCGATAACATTTACGTACCTAGAAATGTTGATTAATATCGACACGGGGGTGTAAATGAAGTTCGAACAGGAGTTTCAAATGCTTTCAAAACATGTCATTTCTAATTTTTCTTAGGATGGCTTATGTGCAAAATATTCAGTTCGTAACCCGGGACTTCAAATAAAGGAAAGTTTATCTATAAAGATAACTTATCCTAACAACGAGAAATTCAACTTTTCACGGTCTTGGAGCTGTTCTTACAGACATTCAAGTTTTTAAGCTCAAGAAAAAGGATAGTGTACGTATATGGGCGCTTACCTTAGAGTTGCAAGAGACGTATTTAACATGATGTTTTTCAAAATGTTGAACACAATTTTTTCAAGAATTTCTCACTAACGATTCATAATCTTTCAAAATTGTGTGTTCAACACTCCATCTTTCAAGGGGGAGTTTTTCGAAAAACAACATTTAATGAGTTTGGATACATCATCTCACGACCATTCTTATGTATTCAAACCATTCCCAAAAAGTCTCTTAATAACAACAAGATAATAAGGACAATTCAATAGAATGATAGTTATAAGATGACTAAGTGTTCAACCTCAATTTTATATTCATTTTACAACTTGGTATCATTGTTTTTGTGTCAAACATATGTAATATTAGAGGGAGCAAGTTTATGCTCCATGTATAATTCATGCTAAGTAAAGATTTTTCCCATGTATTTCAAGGAACAAATTTTAATCACAAATATTTCAAAAACTAAGTGCATTAGTATTTAAAATAAAGGGAGAATTGTATTTAAATGTGAATCTGAATATATAAGTGATTGTTTCATTGATTGTGTTTTTAGATTATACTTACTATATATTTTATATTCTATTATATATTATATATAAAAGGTGTGGTTTAGCATCAATTAACTTCATCTTGTGCATATGGCATAATGATCTTTGTTGTCACAAAGATCACTATGCCATATGCACAAGATGAAGTCTAGAAAACAAATCCCACATCGGTTGTGGCCTGGAGAGATACTGGGTTCATAAGATAACATTCACCTTACAATGACACAACGCGTTTTGTGGTCTACTGCAAGTGAGGTTCCTAGGTACTGGTAGTTAAGCGTGCTCATGTGAAAGTTGTACTGGCTTGGCTGACCTACCAGAAAGTCTTCACCTGAGGGCCACAAAGCAAAGCCGTGAGCCTGCAGGCAAAGCGGACAATATTGTGGTATACGTAAGGCGGGGTGTTACAAGTGGTACCAGAGCCACTCATGAGCCATTCAGGAAGGTGGGGCAAACCTCATCAAGGAAGATGAGTCCCTAAGGGGGGTGATTGTGACTCCCTTGGCAAATCCCACATCGGCCGTGGCCTGGAGAGATACTGGGTTCATAAGATAACATTCGCCTTACAATGACACAATGCGTTTTATAGTCTACTGCGAGTGGGGTTCCTAGAAACTAGAAGTTAAGCGTGCTCATGTGAAAGTAGTACTGACTTGGGTGACCTGCCAGGAAGTCTTCACATGAAGGCCACTAAGTAAAGCCATGAGCCTGCGGGCAAAGCGGATAATATTGTGGTATGCGTAAGGCGGGTGTTACAATCTTTGACTTTAGGCTTGAGCTTGTTCTGATAGGCTTAACTTGTATGTGAACTTGAACTTCTTTTAGGTCATCAACCAAACATAATCTCTTATCATCATTTTGTGATCTTGTCGTCGTCTTGTGCACTTGTGACATTTGCACCGACATGCTCATACTGTTGTTGTTTCTTGGTCTTGAAACCTTGAATAAGACATCTTTCTTGAAATTCTTTAACTTCGTCACTTCGAGAAAGACGTTCGGTATCATAGTGATGGAAACTTCTTTGAAATTCTTTGACTTTCATACTTCGTCACTTCAAGAAATACGTACGGTATCAGAGTAGCTGAAGTCTTGAAACATGTACTTGATCTTTCATGATGTCTTCACTTTTATCGGTCAAGTATGAGCATGTGGCTTTGAATCTTGACTTGTCTTGATCTAATATATGCGACCATCGAGATTACCTGCATGAAAGGGTTAGTGATAATCAACATGTATGGACGAAAGCAACTTTATCACTTCGTCTAATACGGTTGTAATAACCACGGTTCCCTGTTAATCAGTATAAATACTGCCTATGATCAGGTAGAATTCCGCAGAATCTCCTTGATAGGGTTTCACAGCTATACTAGCCGTTCTCATTACCAGAGTGTCTCAAAGCAGAGTCATCAATTCGTGTTCAGCTTTCCTATGTCCAGATACCCTTATGAGGCTTCCCATAAACATAAGATTGAAAATTGATTTAGGAAAATCAGTCGGTGTGTCAAGATGCAAACGGTTTTTATGACACACCAACAGTTTTATCTTTTTCAAAATTCATCCGTCAATTCATAAGCTGGACCGAATCGATATCCAGTATCACAAGTTTGATCCATATAGGATCTCACAAGTCACCTACCGCAGAGCTTGTTTGATGTTGGCTCTGGAAGGATTTCCATCGTCATTGTGAGTACTTTAAGGTATCACTCTGATGTTCTGGCAAAATCACAAGGATGATGCGTAGGACTCTTGATATATTTCTTGTTTTCACATTGTGTGAATTAGCAAGCATATTTTGGATAAGTGTCCTAATGAGATTTATGGATGATCTCTTTTGGCTCTAGACTCAATAGTGCACTTTGGTTTTTAGTAATCGGAGGCTGGAGCAGACTGCCACCTTTTCAATATCAACTAACTCGGAGTGAGAAAGTCGATAGAAATGCGTGTAATCTCCGTGAGAAATGAAACAAGAGTCTTTTAAGAGACCTTGAGTGGCTGGGGAGGGTTGTGCATTGCGTCACTGGGTCCATGACGACTGTCTTCAATACCAGACAACAGCTTAGTGTTTCTGACAGTTTATGTATTGACCCAGTTTCTGCCTAAGTGTAAGGAGGGCTTCTTTCTTTTCACCCTTTATCTTAACTTTTCTTTTTAATTCTTCAACCCCTTCAGTGCTTACCGAGACTTCATGACTAGTACCTTGTTGGGTTTGTTCCAGTACTAGCTCCTTCTCAGTCGGCACTATTTCCTTTTCTCACTTTTTCTCCTTTTTATCACACCTAAGGACTTCTATTCTAACTAATGGAATGTCCCTGGGTAGATCCTTCCGGTTCTGGCTGGATCGTGGGAACGAATACCTAATCCTAACTACCTTATAACTCCAAGTAATTACAAACATGGTCGGTCTTTCGGTATAATTCTCAGCCTTAAACCATTCAAAATTCTCCCTCTCAACATGTGCATCGATATTCGAAAAATGTTTAGCACATGAAGGGTGAAGCTTGCACTTGAGTCCTTTAAATTCACATCTTTAGCCATATATTTTAATCACATTTTCTCCCCTTATCAAAAATGTCAAATCTCTTGATATTTTGGATATCAATTGATTCAAATATTCATGGTTTCAGGGAAACAATGTCCAATTATTATCAAGCCGTATTATTGGAACATTTTAATGCCCCCCCCCTTAAATTATAAGGGACTAATATGGTGTTTGAGTAAGTTAATTTGAAAATTTTGAATTTAATAAGAAATTCTTGAAAATTCGTACTCAAACACGATATTTGCCTAATATTAGTCTACACTATTTATTCACATATTCATAAGATTAAAAATTACGAAAGAATGACCTGAAATGTAGTAGAACAAGATATGATGGAGTCATATTGTCCGTGTAAGTAGTCGGAGGTCTTCTCCGTATTCTCTTCCACCAACGAACTTCTCTAGATTCCGCATTAAGCTTCTTTGAAAGAGCTACTTATCGATATCCTGGATCAAAACACGAGCCCTTCGCTTGTCTAGTCTACTCCATTTCCTCTTTGGCTGGTAATCCATCCTTATTCCCGAAGTAATATCATGAAGACCAGTCCAAACATGATTGAGTGTGCCATCATTGAATTTATTGAGTTCATTAGTGCGCATCAATCTGTTTATGTTGTTCTGGTCCTTGTATATCACTCCTTGAGGGTCTGAATATGCAGTGTATGCAGTTTTGTTCCTGAGATTTGACTTGAATGTGTCTGGTTTGGAGAGGCTTAGCTTCTTTTGGTAACCTTCGACACCTAATTGAAGATCTTCCACCCGCCTTTGAATGACAACGTCTGGTGAACATACGTAATGCCACATTCAAGTCATAACGTTCGTCTATTGTGAGATTGGCCAACTTTTGTTGAACAAGTAGGAGTAACATGTCCTCGATGTCTTGTAGGCGAAGTCGTGGGAAATCACCTTCTTTAAACGTGTATAGTTGCTGATCCTCTCTACGAACTTCAATCTCGTCCAAGTAACCGTAGTCATACCTCTTCATAATCTTAAGTCTGGTAACTGTAATGATTCGTTTTCTGTAGTAGACATCCTTCCTTGACTCCCTGTTGCTTGCAAATCCATAAAATCGTTGACGTTTGACACCCCAGTGTGAAGTACCCCAGTAGGCATGTTTGTCATATACAACCTTTATGGGACTCCATAGATTGGGAACCATGTCTTCAATCCATTTGATCTCATAAGTAGCAACCTTTGTCTTTGTAATGGAAGTTAAGTATTGTCTGCTTAAACTTCCTCCTTTTAGATATTCTAGGTCGTTGTTGATGAAGTAATCCTGAGGGATAACTTGACGACCTCGATGATCTGGAATCAACAGAATAGGCTTACGGAGATCGAACGGATACGTCTTGCCTTCAGGGTTATGTCATTCAGTTGTAGCCTTGGAACATTCTTCAAAATGATACTCTAATTCCATAAGACTCTTGCAGGTGCCTTTGAGTGGGTTGAATGCCGGTCCAACCAGAAGTTCTTGAGTCAGATTAGTAATGTTAAGCCGATTCATGACAAATGAAGAGAAGTCAATTAGAGTATCCATGAGCTCATCAAATGAAGTAGGAGGTTTTTTTGCACGAGCAGAGACACTAATCCAGGTTTGAGGTGGTCGGAACTCAACTTGTTGTCTCTTATTCCAATCAGGATCAGGAGTCAGAGGTCGCTCGGGTTTCTTAAACCAGTCATTCTTGGGAGCAGTCTCGTCTTCGGGTTGTTCATCATTGTTACCCGTGTCAAACTCTTGATTCTTTTGCACTCCAGAGTCATCAACTATATAACTTGGCTCCTCTGCATGGGCAGACTTGCCAGATGACTTATGTTGTGATCGTGAGGTGCCTTTAGAAGAGCTTGTTGACTTAGACTCCTTGAACTTTGGATCCCTAGATGATTCAGCATCTTTACTCGACTTCCTTCTTTTTGTCCCTCGGTTTGATCCAGTGGAGGGGTCTTGATCTTTATCTTTCTCATCTCAACTCATTTTCAACGTGAATACTTCACCATATGTTTCAAATAGATCTTTGTCAGTGTTATAAGACTTGACCAGTGCATCATAAAGCTCTCTTTTATAATCAACTCTAAGATGTGATTTTCTTTCCTCCATTTTGTCCAGAAGAATCTTCGTGAGTTCATACTCTGAGAGAGATGCATCTGCCTCATAAGTAGACTTTGGTTGAGAGGAAGACCTTGCTAAGACAGCAGCTTCTAATGATTCTATCATATTTCGCTCAATCACAAGAGTTGCAAAGCCTGAGACTTCTTTAGGAAGAATCTGAGGAAGTTGAGTTTTGACTTCCTCTCTAATAATAGTTCTCACTGAAGAGTCAACGAGATCTATATACTCCTGTTTGTTAGCTTGAGCTTCTTCTCTACATTCTGCATTATGTAACAAAATTGCTTTATGGATAGCTTCTCCTAGCTTGTTGTTAATGTAGCGATCTACAATAGCAGGTATGGAGGAGATGGCTTGAGCATACTGGTTAATTTGCTTCATTTCTGACATATCAGTTTCTAATTTGGTGACTTTATCATTGAATTTAAATACTGATGAGAAATCTAGAAGTGCAGGAAATAAGGGCGTTGCTTCTAAAGTTGTTGGTGTAGGAGTTGGTGTTGTTTGTTGTGGAAGAGGATTGAAGAAATGAGGTGTTGAAGGAATAGTTGTTGTTGGTACAGAAAAAAGAGTAGATGTCTGACTGCTTGGTTCTTCATGACAAACTGTGGTGTCCATCAAGGAAGCAATCTCATTGTCAGCTGGAGAAACATTCTCAAAGTTTAGGAGCTTCTCTGTAAAGTCGGACAAGACAAAAGAACTTTGCATTAGACCTTCAGTCTTTTGTGTGTCATGGACAGCTGTAAGTGTCACATGAGCATCTTCTTCTTCTTGCTTCAACCCAGACTCTTGAGAGACATTGTGTTGATCTGCTCCACTCTGATCAGCTTCAGTCATTTCTACATCTTTTTTCCTTAATGTCACACCCCTAGACAGGGCCTGGACGGAATACGTGTCCGAGGGCGTGACGTCATAACAATCTAAACACAAACAAATAAAGAACGACCACTAATCATGGATGTTTGAAAAATAGTTGTACTCGTTGCATAAAGAAAATTAATTTAAATTTTACAACCAGTCATAAGAAGAGTTT
>BQNB010035075.1:13128-51135 GCA_026074375.1 Tanacetum coccineum | reverse complement strand
AAAACCATGAATAAATTGGTTAAGGGAAATCTTGTAAGAGGTTTACCTTCTAAAAATTTTGAAAATGATCAAACATGTGTTGCTTGTCAAAAGGTAAAGCATCACAAAGCCTCTTGTAAGACCAAAACAGATAACTTAATTAGTCTTCCTTTACACTTGTTGCATATGGACTTGTTTGGTCCAACATTTGTAAAAAGCCTTATGAAGAAAATGTAACACAGATGATTATAGTAGGTTTACATGGATTTTCTTTCTAGCTACTAAGGATGAGACTAGTGGCATTCTTAAGTCCTTTATAACTGGGATAGAAAATCTAGTAGATCACAAGGTTAAGGTGATTAGATGTGATAATGGAACTGAGTTCAAGAATAGAAAAATGAATCAGTTTTACGAAATGAAGGGTATTCTGAGACAATTTAGTGTACCTAGAACTCCTCAACAAAATAGAGTTGTTGAAAGGAGGAATAGGACACTAATTGAGGCTGCTAGGACTATGCTAGCTGATTCTAAGTTGCCAACTACTTTTTGGGCAGAAGCAATTAATACTGCTTGCTATGTACAGAATAGAATGTTAGTAGTTAAGCCTCATAACAAGACTCCATATGAACTTTTTCATGGTAGAACATCAACTTTAAGTTTTATGAGACCATTTGGGTGTCATGTTACCATTCTTAATACCATAGATCACTTAGGAAAATTTGATGGTAAGGCTTATGAAGGTTTCTTTGTTAGATACTCTTTGAATAGTAAAGCCTTTAGAGTATTCAATAGTAGAATAAGGATAGTGGAAGAAAACTTGCATATTAGGTTCAGTAAAAGTACACCTAATGTTGCAGGGAGTAGACCAGATTGGCTATTTGATATTGATGCACTAACAAGATCAATGAATTATGAGCCAATTGTTGCAGGTACATAGTCTAATGGTTTTGCAGGTACAAAAGCAAGTGACAATTGCTACCATTATGGACTGCTGATCCACCATTTTCCCAAGATCCAAAGAGTTCTCATGATGATGGATCCAAACCTTCAAGTGATGATGGAAAGAAGGTTGATGAAGATCCAAGAAAAAATAGTTAAAGTAATGATCAAGAGAAGGAAGATAATGTTAACAGCACTAACAATGTTAACGATGCTAGCATAAATAAAGTTAATGGTGTTGGTGGAAAAACAAGCATTAAACTTCTAGATGATCCAAATATGCCTGCTTTAGAAGATTATAGCATATTTGACTTCACAAGAGATAATGAAGATGATGATGCAAAGACTGACATAAACAATTTGGATATAACAATCCAAGTCAGTCCTAATCCAACTATAAGAATTCATAAAAATCATCCTTTTAATAAAGTGATTGGAGATTTGCAATCAGCTACACAAACAAGAAGAATGTCAAAGAATTTAGAGGAACATGGGTTTGTTAGTACTGTTCAACAAAGAACAAACCATAAAGACCTTCTAAAATGCTTGTTTGCTTGCTTTTTATCACAAGAAGAACACAAAAAGGTAATTCATGCATTAAAGGATCTAAGCTGGATAGAGGCTATGCAGGAAGAGCTTCTACAATTCAAGCTACAAGAAGTTTGAACTTTAGTGGATTTACCAAATGGAAAAAGGGCTATAGACACTAAATGGGTCTTCAGGAATAAAAAGAATGAAAGAGGAATTGTGATAAGAAACAAAGCAAGATTGGTTGCTCAAGGGTACACACAAGAAGAAGGGATTGACTAAGATGAAGTCTTTGTCCCTGTTGCAAGAATTGAAGCAATTAGGCTATTTTTAGCTTATGCTTCATTTAAAGATTTTATGGTGTATCAAATGGATGTAAAAAGTGCTTTTCTCTATGAAAAGATTGAAGAAGAGGTGTATGTATGTTCCAACCACCAGGTCTTTGAAGATCCAGACTTTCTGATAGAGTCGTACAAGGTTGATAAAAAGTAATGTATGTGACTACATCAAGCTCCTAGAGCTTGAGTATGAAACCTTGTCAACATTATCTATTAGGACAATGAGTTTCAAATGAGGGAAAATATGACCAAAACCTTATTCATCAAAGGTACAAAGGTGATTATTTTGTGTCTTCAAGTGTATGTGGATGTATATCATATTTGGGTCAACAAAGAAGGAGTTGTGACAATGATTTGAGAAGTGATGCAATAGAGAAATTTTAGTATGAGTTCTATGGGAGAAACTTCCATTTCTTTTTGGGATTATAGGTGCAGCAGCAAGCAAGGATGGCATATTTATTAAGTCAAGTATAAATATGTTGGTGAAATTCTAAAGAAATTTAAGGTTTACAGAAGTCAAGATAGCAAGCACTACCAATGGTAACTCAAAGCTTCTGCCTCTAAAGATAAAGATAGTGATAGAAGTAGATGGTCATCTGTATTAGGTCAATGATTGATTCAATAATGTATCTTAATCTTCAAGATTCCTGAAATCATGTTTGCAGTATGTGCCTGTGCTAGATACAAGTCAATCCAAAGGTTTAAATATTTATGTTGTGAAAAGGATGTTTTAGGTAACTTCAAAAGGTTGACTAAATTTGGGGCCCTTTGGTATCTAATAGAATCTCCTTTTGATTTGGTTAGCATACACTGATAGTGGATGATGAATTTAGAGAAAGCTTAGATAGGAAGTCTACAATTGTAGGATGTTGTGTTAATTTCTTAGAAGTAGATTAATATTTGGCAGCTTGCAATGAAACAGATCAGTGATGGCAATTCCACAACAGAAGCAGAGTATGTGGCTGCTTTAAGTTGCTGTGGACAAGTGCTTTGGATTCAGAATCAACTACTTGATTATGGGTACAATTTTATGCATACCAAGATCTTTATTGACAATAACATTACTATTTGCATAATTAAAAATCCTGTTTTTCATTCAAAAACAAAGCATATAGATATTAGACATCATTTTATTAGGGATTGCAATGAAAAAAAGTTGATTCAAATGGTCAAAATCCATACTGACAAGAATGTTGCAGATTTACTTACAAAAGCTTTTGATGTACGTATGTTTCAATATTTGATTGCTAGTATTGGAATGCTAAATCCTTAAAAAAAATTATCTCTTTATGTTTTTTGTAGAGTTTTGTATGAATTAGTACTGTTATTCATGTCATTAAAAGTTTCTGCTGTTAAGTATAATTAGTGTTGCTAGTTATACTTAATACTGCTGAGTTTCTACTGTTAGTTATACTTAATACTGTTAGGTATAATTAATATTGTGCTTTTTGTAAAAATTGCTATGGATTGTGTTTTCTTGGTTTTTGGACTAACATTTTGCAGAAAAAGAAAAGAAAAGTGTTAGATTGATGATGGAAAAGCTACTTATTAGAGAAAATAAACAGAGAGTTTTGGTGAGAAAAAGAATTGAGAGAATTGATGAGAATAAAAATAGAAAGAGACTTGTGTGGAATAAAAACAGACAGAGTGATTTGGTGAGTAAAAGAATTGAGAGAAGTGGTGAGTTGAAAAACAGAAAGAGAGTTAAATATATTAAAAACAGACAGAGTGTTTGGAATGGAATTGGAGTTAATGTTGGTGACTCAAAGTTAATGCTGCTAGGCATAAACTTACAACTGCTGGTGAAAGTTAATGCTGCTAGGCATAAACTTACTAATGTTGTTGAAAGTTAATGCTGTCAGGCATAAACTTGCTACTGCTGTTGAAAGTTAATGCTGCCAGGCATAACTTACTACTGCTGGGTTAGAACTGTTGGGCGAAAGTTAATGATGTTGAGTGTATTTTCATAAATACTTCGATTAAGGGTTTCAGTCACCCATTTAATCAATTTCATTCACTCATATACTCTCTAAATACAAATCCTAGCTCAATTTTATCATTCATCATCAAAACCCAACACAAATGCGGATCTAAAGTTTGTAGATACTCACAATTTGGTCATGTTTTTGTCTAAACCCGCAGAAAGTAAAGGGTTTGAGCAGATAGTGGATTTTCTTAATGCAAATCCTATAAGATATGCACTAACAATCAATCCCACTATATACATTTCGTGCATAGAACAGTTCTGGTCTACTGTCAAAGCCAAAACTGTCAATGGGGAAGTACAGTTGCATGCCCTAGTGGATGGAAAGAAGATAATCATAATTGAATCAACTGTGAGAAGAGATCTTCAACTAGAAGATGCTGAAGGTGTTGATTGTCTACCCAATTCTACCATCTTTGAACAACTTACACTGATGGGGTATGAGAAAATTTCACAGAAGCTTACTTTCTATAAGGCATTCTTTTCCATACAATAGAAATTTATGATTCATACTATTTTACAATGCCTAAGTTCTAAGACTACTGCATGGAATGAGTTTAGTAGCACTATGGCACCTGCAATTATCTATTTAGCTACAAACCAGAAGTTTAACTTTTCAAAATATATTTTTGAAAGTATGGTGAAGAACTTGGATAATGTAGGTAAATTTTTTATGTATCCAGGGTTTATACAAGTCTTTTTGGATAAACAACTTGAAGGGATGCCTACTCATAACAGAATATATATTACACCCTCTCACACTAAGAAGATATTTGGGAATATGAGAAGGGCAAGGAAAGGTTTTTCTGGAAGGGAAACACCATTATTCCAAACAATAGTGGTACAAGATCAAGCAGAAATGGGTGAAGGTTCAGCAAATCCCACTGATCCCCATCACACACCTACTTTTATTCAACCATTAACATCTCAACCTCAAAAGAAACAAAAACCTAAGAAGCCAAAGAGAAAGGACACTCAGATACCTTAGTCTAGTAGTCCTACTGAACATGTAGTAGATGAGGCTGTCTATAAGGAGTTGGATAACAGTTTGGTGAGGGCTGCCACTACTGCTTCTAGCTTAGAAGCAGAGCAAGACAGTGGTAACATAGCTAAGACCCAATCCAAGGCAACACCTAATGAATCTAGTTACCTAGGAACTACTTCAGGTGGTGGTCCCAATCGCTAAGAAACCATGGGGGATACTATTGCTCAAACTAGGTTTAAGAATGTATCTAAACATTCCAATTATCCACTGCTCGCAAGAGGTAACACACTTCGAAGTGGCGAGGATAGTCTGAAACTTAATGAATTGATGGAATTATGTACCAATTTACAAACAAGAGTTCTTGATTTGGAAAAGACAAAGACCACACAAGCTGAAGAGATTGTTAGTTTAAAGAGGAGGGTCAAGAAGCTTGAACAAAAAAAGAGGTCAAGAACTCATGGGCTTAAAAGGTTATACAAAGTTGGTCTTACAGCTAGGGTAGAATCCTCTAGAGATGAAGAAAGTTTGGGTGAGGATGCATCCAAACAGGGGAGGATAAATGCTATTGATGCTGATGAAGACATTACCCTGGTTAATGATCAAGATGATGCTGATATGTTTGATGTGAACACTTTGACTGGTGATGAGGTGTTAGCAGAACAAGAAGTTGCTGCTAAAGATGTGAATTTGACTGTTGATGAAGTTACTTTGGCTCAAGCACTTGCTGCTTTGAAAAGTGTAAAACCCAAGGTAAAAGCCAATGTTGTAGAAGAGCCAAGTGTACCAGTTAGTGCTGCCAATACAAAGGTTAGTGCTGCTACAACTACAACAACTGCTATAATTCCAACTCCAAGGAAAGGAATTGTCATTACTGAGCTAGGTACATCTACAACAACAACAACAATTTCTTCACAACCATCACAGGCAAAAGTTTAGGACAAAGGCAAAGGAATATTGGTAGAAGAATATGTGTAGCCAAAGAAGAAAGATCTAATCAGACATGATGAAGAAATTACTTCAAAGTTACAAGCTGAGTTTGATGAAGAGGAGAGACGTGCAAGGGAGAAAGATGAAGCCAATGTTGCACTGACTAAAGAATGGGATGATATTCAGGCTAAGGTTGATGCTGATTATTAGTTGGCTCAAATACTGTAAGTTGAAGAACGAGAGTAGTTCACAACTGAAAAAAAAGCCACATTGTTTAAAGAACTCCAAGAGCAAAGAAGAAAACACTTTGTAGCTAAAAGAGCAGAAGAGAAGTGGAACAAACCACCAACCCAAGCTCAACAAAGAAAAATCATGTGTACTTACCTGAAGAATATGGAAGGAAAGAAGCCCAAAGACATGAAGAATAAATCTGATGTGCGGTCGTCGTAGGACTTCTACACGAGAAGTTTTACAACTCCCTAGGCAGTGCACCTAATCGTTGTAGTGTAGTATGGGCAAGACTCGGGGTTGTTTATCGTTCACTCAAGGAATAGGTTGGGAAGGCTTGATCACGGTCTAATAGAATTCTAAGGGTTGAGGGAAGATTCTTTTTATATTTTTGTATTTTATGAAAGCAGGTAAAATCATAGAATTAAGAGAGTGGTTTGTTTTAGCTATTAAACTAAATAATAATCTAAACTAATGGTGATAACAATTGTTGCTTTCGCTGATAAAGGTAGCAGTAATTCTAATACTGACAAAATTATGGTCCAAATGGATACACCCTTATCTATCAAATCTCCAACCATTATTGACTACAAGATCTACAAAGAATGAAAGAAAAGCTATTTTCAAATTATTAGAGCAGATGGTAAGCATCAGATGTATTTAACTTTTGGAAAGATGCTTAAAAACTTTGACAAAGAAGACTTGGAAGTTCTTTGGAGTATAGTCAAAGCAAGATTTAAGAAGACAGAGCCAGTGAATTACATGGATAATTTCTTACTTCTTAATTTGAAGACCATGTTTGAACATCATGTTGAAGATAATGTATGGAAGAATCAACAAGGATTAGTTAAAGTGCTAAACTGGAAGCTTTATGATTCTTGTGAAGTTCATTGTGTAACAATGAAATCCATGCTATTTTATCTATTGGTTGAGAAGATGTATCCACTTACAAATCACACACTACATCAGATGTTCAATTATGTGAAGATACAAGTTGATTATGAGTGTGAAATGGCATTTGAGCTTCTTAGATTAATCAAGAAATAGCTTAAGGAATGTTATGTACCTGAATGAAGTACTTGGAAGCATCCTCCTAGTGATTAATGAAGCTTTCAATAACTTGAGATTTTAAAGAAGAATATCAAGTTTAGGGGAGGATTGTTGGTATTAAAAGACTTCATGATATTCTTAAAGTTACTGCTGCTAAGGTTTGTGTTACTGCTAATTAGTGCTGTTCATTAACTTTAATGAAAAATATGCTAAGTAGTTAGTACTGCTTTGTTTAAAGTTCAGTATACTAGTTTATACAGGTACTTACGCTTGTATATATTAGTACTGCTAGTATATATTAGTACTTCTAGTGTAAAGTTAGTACTGCTGGTAAAGATTGAAGAAAATATTCTAAGTAGTTACTACTGCTTGTACACAGTTATACGTCATGGAGGGTAATTTTAGACATTGGAAAGCTTAGATTAGAAGTTTAATATATGGTTTGTAGTTGTAAAGATCAAAGTTGCATATGTTCACAGTCCCCTAATGGATAATGACAAAAAGGGGAAGATGTTATTCAAATGATATGATTTGCAACTTATTAAGTGTGGTGGCATGGTATGGAACAAGAATTGAAGGTTTCATGGTGTTGAAAAAGTATTAACAAGTTCATGGAGATCTTAAGTAAAGGGGAATATTAGAATCTGTTTCATTCATGGAAGATCAGATTTGAAGATGTACAAGATGTTTAAGTGCTCAAGTTAGAGACAAAGCTTATTATTCAATAGAGGAAGACTGTTAAAGATTAAGCTACTATGGATCATCTTGGAATCAGTTTACTGTTTGTTTTGTCATCATCAAATAGGGGAATATTGTTAGGATTTATTGATTTGATGATACAAAAGAATGAAACAAAAGGGTCTAATTTAACATTATGGAATTCTAGAAGATGGGGGATTCTAGAAGACTTGCTTAAAAAGATAAATATCAAGATTAGGAAAATTTTAGTTTCCTAATACAATTAGATTTCCTTTGTAAGTCTAGATGGACTCTATATATAAAGAGATCCCTATACATTGTTTATGTGTGTGTGTTAAGGTGTTTTAATCATGTTTTAGGAAAATACCAACGATCTCATCACTTAAGATCATTTCCCTTTGTACGATCTACTTGAGATTGTTTAGCCCTAAGGTCAAGGTGTCTTTGATCCCTGTTACAATTAGGTACAGGTTCTATTATGATCAAATAGAATTGGGGCTTGTATGAATGTAAAACCTTGTAAATAACATTGTTCTTTGTTTAAATTCCGTTGTGCAACAACAAACTTTGTTATTATAGATCCTAGATGAGTTTTAAATGATCTTCACATGCTCTTTAGTTCATTGCAGCAATGGATGGCTTACAATCCCTAGTCATGTGGCCAACCCTCTTACAATTACTACACTTCACAGTACACGACCCAACATGATGCAACTTACACTTGTTGCGGTAAGGTAAATTCCTGGCATAAGCCTTCTTTTCATTGGCTCCAATAATGTAAGCCCTTGCCGCATCCGATTTCTTGAAGGGTGGTTTTTGTGGCACACGGTTATCCTTTAGTTGGTTCTCAAACTTCCTCTTATTGTTAGCATTCTTTTCTACTGTGGTTTCTTGTCGTATGACCTTATTCATCGGACTGTGAGTCATGCGGATTTTTGTCTCGTAGATAGCAATAGCTCCAATAGCATTAGTAACTCGTTGGGCCACAATTTGGCCAATCTCCGCAGAACTCATTCCTTGTCTTGTTGTCGACATTCTCTTCAAATCAAAAGAAAAATAAAATAAGTCAGGTTCCTAAAGTCCTGTTTCCAAAAATGGAATGTTACGAGGTGACGGGTTAAACTTGTGTTCGAATTAATCGGCATGCTCTATAAACTTATGAAAAGTAAAGAAGATTGAGACGTTAAGAGGTGACGTAGGTGTTTCAATAGTATGGGGCGGTGCTCAACTCGCATTCGGGTTTGGATAGTACAATAACATAGGGTCGTAAGACTGTGACAAGTTTCGATGTTGTGTAAAATAGTATTATGTAAATTTATGAAACAGTTTTAATGATCATCGTATCACTCACGATGTCTTGGGAAATTTTTACAGACCATAGTGCTCCTCGCAATGTCTTGGGGGAAAGTTCTATTATTTATATAAATAACTTTTATATAAAACCAACAAGAAAATCTACGTAAGGCAAAATAAGCGTTAATATAATTATGGAACGGTATTATACTTAATACTTGTATACTCATCGATAGTTTAATTGATATACGAAGTAAGTAGTAACACATAGGATCAAACACTTGTTATAGACCAGACCTATATATACCTGGTTCTCTATAACCTGTGCGCTGGATACCCATATGTCACACCCCTAAATGGGGCTATGGACGGAATAGTGTCCGAGGGCGTGACTTCCTAATATTATCTCAGAAGGATCAAGGGAACAACAAGTAGTTGGACGTTTTAAAAACAATCATACTAGTTGCATTGATTTAAAATAAATAGTCTTACAAACCGTTCAAATATAATTAAAAGAGTTGCAAAAGCATAAGTAAATTGTAGCGGAAGCAAAATTAGTTTTGACAAACGACAATGAGCATGAATATAAGATAAGTCTTGAAATCATTGAAGTCACATAGCACATAGACTCCAAATAGCATCTTGAGAATAGATACAAGCTAAGCACCTGAAAACATTGCTTAAAACGTCAACAAAAGTTGGTGAATTCATAGGTTTAGTTTAAATGTAATAAGGTCGACCATAAGATTTCCAAAACGCATGTGACAATTATAACAAATACAATTTCACATAAAAAGCATTTACGTTGCACTAAGCTCATGACACGAAGGCTCAATAGGTATGAAGCATTTAATTATTCCAAGAAAGGCTTGCCCTACAGGTATCTGACGAAGATCATCTCAACGAAATCCGACATGTTATATGTCCGTTAGTTCGGTATCACCGCAACTAGTAAGTGCTACTTACCCGGATGGGGATAATCAGTCCCCATAGATCTATTTATAACACTCACTCTTACTTAACCAATGGTCGGTCAAAGATTAAAATAAGACGGTTCTGATAATGTTGGATTGTAAGTCCATACGCTACTTAGGCAACACGTAAACAGGGAAAATCTCACGTAAAGTACTTGTGTCCATTTTTTTGAAAGCAACAATGTTCTCACCCCAAAGTCATAAATCGTAAGTAAAATCAATAGAAAGGTGGGGCTATGAGCTCACCTTAGCAAGATGATGTGGATGATCTATCTCGCATTTAACTTTTCTAAAGGTTTGTAATATTTAGATTAATAATATTTAAAGTGTGTATTTGGAAGTAGAGTCCTCAGCCATAAGCCTATATATTTCATTTTATGAATTATAAGATTTAGGGCATGTTTGGTACACAAGATTGTCAAGAGATTATGCTTATTTTTTTTGAAAAATCAGCTACTTAAAGTATAAGCTTCGTTTGGTAGACAAAATTATAAGAGATTATAAAAAAATAATCTTCCATAATCTCTTAAAATCAAATGCTACTTCATGCAGCTTATAAAAATAATCTCTTTTCATAATCTACATCACCATCTCCATCTACAGCTCCATCTCCAGTTCCAGCAACAGTTACTTTTGCCAAACATACCCATAAGGAGGAGAAGGATCCAAGTGAGATTGCCTCCTTAACATCAACCAACCATACATAGGCACATAAATGTTTCTAGTACCATGGCTTGGAACAACGCAATTTATGACATGTACACCCAACTGGCGCCGCCAGCTGGGCGCCATGATACCCGAAAGGTCAAATGCCATCTCCTACACTAGTTAAGTGGCGGGCGAGACTTCCGGAAAAGACAAAAAAGTTAGTTACATTCTTGGATATTGTAAACAGAGTTGGAGGAAGCGATAATGAACCAAACGATTACATTGTATTGACTTGATTATAAAAGACTAAAATTACAGGAGTATAAATAGGTCTTGCTTAGCTTAAAGGCTAAGCTATGTTAACTAATGGGCTTGACCCTTATTACTAACTCTAATACCTAAACGGGCATAAACTAAATAATCTAAAACGGGCCCAATAAAACATACTACTAATTATAACATCCCCCCTCAAGCTGGATGCCCAGCTTGTTACAAATATAAAACCCAAAAACGATTAAAACCCAAAAACTATAAGCAAAAGTCTTCCACCAAGCAATGATCCAAATCTTCAACAAACGCAAAACTAATCGATCTCGCTTGGGACCGAACTAAAATACGAAGCAACCTGAAGAAAATATATCACAAGCATTAACTGCGGAAGTCTTAGATAAATAACCAAGGATAATAAGTAACATGACTTTTTATGTACATAAGTTCTCAAAAGGATAAACATTCCAAACGAAAATAACAATTGTCTTGAAAGAAAACAATTCATTATAAAAACTAAGATCTTAGGTTAAGTCCCCACAACTCATTAATTATAGCCTTGAAAGAAAACCCCAGCTCCAATTAGTGTAATTACCTGCGCAGGAAAAAGAAAGTGCTTGGCTGAGCTTACAACGCCCAGTGACAGATTATATATAATCGATGCAAAAAGATAACGGAATCAAAGGCTACGATACAAAGGTATAAAGTGATATCACAGACATGATCAGGGAATAACAAATATAAGGTAAGACAAATCAGAAGTCAATTCATAGTGTAAGGCTAAGATGAATCAGAAGATCGTACATAAAGTCCTATTACCAAGCCCAAACAAATCTTATCATAGTAAACCATGAGTCATGGCTCCAAATGTGAAGACGTGGTTTGACCAAACATTCGGTCACCAAAAGTATCCAAATATCATACGAAAAAAAAAAAAAAAAAAAAAAAAAAAAAAAAAAAAAAAAAAAAAAAAAAAAAAAAAAAAAAAAAAAAAAAAAAAAAAAAAAAAAAAAAAAAAAAAAAAAAACCCAATCATCAGTCACCAAATATCCAAATATCATAATGTCATAATCCATCGAATACAAAACAAATCTAGGATGCATCCATACGCCCCTTAAACAAATAATAATCTTCATAATGCGCATATAATATCAAATGGGGGACGGCGTGAGAAATCACTCACTCACACATGAGTCATGCCAAAGGTGCATCAATGACACGGCCATGTTACCTTCATGGCTAGGAAACAAATAGTGGCTTGGTTCTCAAACTGAAGGGTTCAAAGCAAAGTCATATCAAAGTTCATTTCAAAGGGATCATAGCAAAGGTTCAATGTCAAAGGTTCAAATATCAAAGGTTCAAATATCAAAGGTTCAAATATCAAAGGTTCAAATATCAAAGGTTCAAATATCAAAGGTAGCATAGCAGGGTTCAAATAGAACATAATAACAGATCATATAAGAGAACCAAGATAAAAGGCTCAGAGCAAATGTAGCAAATCACATAAGTAATCAAAGATAGAGAGGAATATGTCATGAGAAACCTTAACGATAAGGTCAGAATATCTGTACGAATAACGAAACAAACGAAAGTACTACTTAATCGTAGTAATAGTAAAGTCGAGTAGGTGTCAAGAATATCCGTACCTTATTCCGAAGCAAAGCAATAACCAAAGAAAACACCACAGGAATATCAAAATCACTCCCTCTTGACCGAACCTAAAGAAATGATGAATTCGAATTACAAACCATTCATTTAAGTTATACTTTCCATTTTTAGTAACTTTCCATTTTTAGTAACTTTCCATTTTTAGTAACTTTCCATTTTTAGTAACTTTCTATTTTTAGTAACTTTCCATTTTTAGTAACTTTCCAAAATTAGTAATATTCATCATTTGAGATTCTATTAAGTATTTTAAATAGCTTAGGGACTTAATATGTCAACCTTATAAGTTTAGGGTTAAATATGACAGCTTTCCATATTTTAGGGTTTAATATGCAAAATCAACAAATTTCAAGGTTAAAAGTGTAAATATCAAAGTTTCTTATTTTATTCAGATTATACCTTCCATTTTATGTATTTACAAGTCAAACCCTTAATTTTACATAATTTACATATTTAGTCCTTTTGGTTTATTAATTACTTAAACATTATCTTTAATTATCCATAATTACAAAACAAGCCCTTATAGATTCAAATATGACAAAATCATACTTTATACATTAAATACTAACCAAACCTTATACTTTTCAGAATTTACAATTTTAGTCCCTCTATTTTAATTAATTACTTTCTAATTACATAATATATGAAATTAACCATTTTAAATCCAAAATAATATCAAAATGACATTTTATACCCCCCAACTTATTTTATACAGAATATACTAAGTATAATAACATGTCTAAAATAGACCCCATAGTTTCAGAATTTACAAAACAAGTCCTTATACCTTTTATACCATAATCGGCTAACATTTAAATCCACAAAACCCTAATCAAATTTTCCCCAATCACAAACACAATTATTTACCAATCATTGGCATTAATTACACCTGGAAAAAATAACAAAACCCTAACCCTAATTCATTTTAACCATTTCTTTCCCTTTTTCCCTTATTTTCGAATTCGGTAAATACAAATAATTCTCCAATAATCATTCGAATCATTTATAAATTATTCCAACAATTTTTCTGAGTTATATGAGATATGAACAACCTCAGAAAAATATAAAATAAATTTTACCAATATTTTATATGCCGATTTCCTATTTACTCTAAAATTAGGGTTTTGAATATGTTTCAATTTATAAAATCAAAATAAAGTGCATGGACATTTTTCTCAGGTTTATAACATATTAATATGATGAAACATAAGTTATAAAATTACCTTTGATGATCTTTAGTGATTTTATGAATTTATGAACCCGGTAGAGCTTTTCGAACCCAAAACAATACCAAAAATCGAATCAAGCACTCCCCAAGCTTCCCACTATTTTTCCCACACTCCTTAGCCTTCAAATTTTTTTTTTATTTTTTTTTTTTTTTTTTTTTTTTTTTTTTTTTTTTTTTTTTTTTTTATGTTTTTTTTTTTTTTTTTTTTTTTTTTTTTTTTTTGACTATTTTTCCCACACTCCTTAGCTTCAAATGATCTTAGAAATAAATCGCACAAATCCTGTAAAATTCTTTTGCCGGGGCCACTTAATTATTTAGGGTTTTTCGGTGGTATTTGTTTTTAGGATTTAGTCAAAATGAACGTGATATAAAAGAAAATTAAGAGTTTGGCCGAGTCCTAGGGAATTTCAAATGGAATAAAATCAGGTTTTATTATTTACATAATTATTATATATTTATCCATATTTTATTTAATTATTTTTGTAATATATAAATTAATTAAATACATATATAAATTCGGCATATATACCTATAATAATTTTAATTATTTTCATTGTATAACATAAAGTATTTTAACCTTACAAAAATTTCATAATTGCTACTTGTTGCATTTTCATAATTTATAGCATTAAAATGAATTTATTTAAGCTTTTATGCATTTTTCTTTCATTAGGGGCATTTTGGTCATTTTACTCTTATTGAGATTTTTAGGTTTTATAATTCGTGACAAGAAAGGAAGTGAAAATTTTACAATTTGTCAAGACTCTAGAATCCTCACAAAGATGTTTTGGAAAACAAAGACATTAACGAACATTTTCCTTTAGAAACTCTCGAAGTTATATCAAACGGAAGTACTCCATGGTTTGCCGATTTTGCAAACTACCATGCGGGGAATTCTATCAAAAAAGGAATGTCAACTCAACAAAAGAGGAAATTTTTCAAAGATGTAAAACATTATTTCTGGGATGATCCTTACCTCTTTCGTATATGTGCGGATCAAATTATTCGTAGGTGTGTGCATGGATACGAAGCTCTTGAAATCCTCAAGGTTTGTCATGAAGGACCCACCGGGGGCCATCATAGTGCCAATCTCACCGCTCAAAAAGTATTTGATGCCGGTTTCTTTTGGCCCACTATATATCGGGATGCTCATTCGATGATCAAATCTTGTGATACGTGCCAACGACAAGGCAAAATTTCTCAACGAGATGAAATGCCTCAAAACGCTATCCAAGTTTGTGAAATCTTCGATATATGGGGTATTAATTTTATGGGACCTTTTCCATCATCCAAAGGGAATAAGTATATCCTTGTTGCAGTCGACTATCTTTCGAAATGGGTTGAAGCGAAGGCGCTCCCCACAAATGATGCTCGTGTAGTTGTGAAAATTTTAAAGTCTCTTTTTGCCCGATTTGGAACACCGAGAGCTATAATTAGCGATCGTGGGACCCACTTTTGTAATGATCAATTTGCCAAAGTGATGTCTAAATATGGAGTCACATATCGTTTAGCTATCGCCTACCACCCTTAAACGAGTGGTCAAGTTGAGGTGTCAAATCATAGTCTTAAACGTATTCTTGAAAGGACAGTAGGAGAAAACCGTGCCTTATGGTCTGACAAGCTAGACGATGCTTTGTGGGCATTCCGAACCGCTTTCAAAACACCGATCGGATTCACACCCTATAAGCTTGTTTATGGAAAGTCTTGTCATTTACCGGTCGAATTGGAACACAAAGCGTATTGGGCTCTTAAACATGTAAATTTCGATCTTAAACCGCGGGTGATCATCGGAAGCTGCATTTAAATGAACTTAACGAGCTTCGAGATCAAGCTTATGAGAATTCATTAATCTACAAAGAGAAGAAGAAGAAACTTCACAACTCAAAAATCAAGAATCGAATCTTCAATGTTGGTGATCAAGTTTTACTCTTTAACTCCCGGTTAAAGATATTCTCCGAAAAGCTTAAAACTCGTTGGTCAGGACCTTTTACTATCGCTCAAGTTTTTCCTTATGGAACAGTGGAATTATCTCAACCCAATGGTTCGAATTTCAAAGTAAATGGTCACCGTGTGAAACATTACTTCGGAGGGGACATACCACCCAAGGTTGTCCTGGATCTCCACACTCTCCCTGAGGACAACTAAATTCAGGGATCGAGTCGAGCTTGCGACTCGGTGACCAAAAACAAGCCGCTTTGTGGGAGTTCACCCCATGCTTATCCTTTCTATTTTCTTTCTATTTTCTATCTAATGTGTTGTGATGTGTGAAGAGGCTATCCTCTTCCGATTTCTCGTTGTTTGTTGTTTGTTGCTTGTTGTGATTTTTGTAGGATCAACCCAACAATTTCTGAAGCCTCTCGTGTCTGGTGATTGTGTCCCGTTTCACTCGAGCTTTTTATCCTTTGTGTGAAATTAGCTTGGGGAAATCCAATATCCTTTTATCTTATCGATTCACGTTTATCTTTGTATAATTCATAAACGGCTTAGATTTACGTAGAGACTCGCCTTTAAACATTGAGGACAATGTCTCATTTTAGTTTGGGGAGGGAATCTATCAATTTGATGTTTCCTGCTTATTGTTTTGTTCTCACGTACCCATTTTCCCATAAAAATAGCAAAATTTTTAAATTTTTAGGTTCTTATTTAAAAAATAAAATAAAATAAAATAAAATATTAAGACACGAATGTAGGTTTTCCGTTGGTAAGAATATGAAGTAATTTTTGACCGATCGAAGTTTGTGACGTTCTACTCTTTATCCGTAACAATTAATGATGTAGTTTGTGCTAGGCTCATGTTCTAGACTTTAAACATGCTAGACTTAAATTGTTAGTAAATGAAGATTTTGTGCTAATCTCAAGTAGATTTTAAATATGCCGAGTTAGGATTTTATATAGGCTAAGTATTTGCGAATTTCTTTTGCAAAGATCGAGAAATGATAGTGTTATTTATAAGTCATGACATATAAACGTTGATGTAGTTGTACTCTTTCCTCAGCTCTACTCAGTGTTAATAGGGCTTTTCTCCCTATTAGCTCTGTTGTCACCTTTATATATATAAATGTTTAATAAATAGAGTTGTGCGGTTTTTTGGTTAATAATTAGCTAATAGAAGTTTTCTTTAGTTCCTTTGTAATTAGGATGAGTTTACACATCAGGAATACTTAATTTGGCCATACTATATGTATACATTAATAAATATTTTGCTATTCCTTAAAGAGCCTTATTGGGTTATATGGATAAGTATAATTCAATAAATAATCCGAGGTCTGATAACAGTTTTGCTGTATCTTTCCGGCTATAAACCGATGTTACATCCTTCTAAAGGTCGAGGAAGTTACACAGTTGAAATATGTTTGCTACATCTTGTCTGAGGCGTGGCCGATGTTGTAGCCTTCTAAAGGACTGAGGTTTAATAATGTTGCTTAATTTTTGTCTTATTTTTGGCCTTTAAAGCTAGGGATATGGTGCAAATATGATAGTTCATCATGTCTTAAAGAGCTTTCGGGTTATGACATGAGGTGTGCTTAAAGTAGCCTAATATAAAAGCAAATTTTGGTTGCCTCGATGTGGACTTTAATTTTGATGACTTTGATCTTTTGAAAAGGGCTAGGAGCTAATTATTGCGTTCTTAACCATTACACTTTATTTTTGGAATTAATAAGTATCGAAACAAGTCTTAAAGAGCCTTCGGGTATATGACTTAAGTAAAATCTTGAGATTACACAGTAGGCTTTACGGGCGGAAAAAGTTAAGAACACATTTCATATTTATGAGTAGTGTTAGTGTCATGACTTGTAATTAACAATGATCTTGTTTTTTTAGCTTAGCATGGGAAAAGTGAAAAATCAGGGATGATGAAGTTATCTTTTCAACACTTAAATTAGTTTTCTATTTATGATCTTAAAGTTACCAATGAGGTAATGAAAACAATACATTATGTCAACACAAATAAGTTATAGTTAGGTAGTTAATTATCAAGAAAAATCATAAAAAGAGAAAAATCTTTGAAACACAATTTTTCAAGGACATATTTTTGGTGCAACACCCTATGGTTCTTAATTGTCAAGCCTTTAAGGCTAAAATTAATTAAATTTTGGTTCTCAATTACCAGGCCTATCAGGCTAGAATTAATTGAGATATAGTTTCAATTCCCAGGTCTTTTGACCAGAATGAATTAATATAGCTGATAATTGTTAAATACACATATCTTTTTATACCTAAAATAGCCCAATTAAACCCAAAACAGACCAAAAATGGCAACAAAATGCTTGTATTTGTGTTTTGTGTGTGCAGGTACGGATATATCAAAAATCAAAAGAAAATCATCAAAAGCGGGCAAGCACGGACACGAGAACGGAAGAGTGTACAAAAGCCGGAAGCCAAAGCCAGAAAAAGTCAAATCTACAGTCAACTTCAGTCAATCTTGGTCAACAAAAGTCAACAAGACCTAAAGTGTTTCAAAATAACCCCTCAACTTTCAGAAAAGTCCAAAAATGGTCCCTAAGCCTAAATGGGCCACACCCGGATCCATAAGCCCATTACACTAGTCCATTTACCCTTTTTTATAAACCACAAGGACTGAAATTGCCATTTACAAAAGTCCTTTTATACTACACCATTTATGAAACAAAGACAAGGGCCAATTATGCACTTTCCCAAAGTTTAAAATGATTTTACCCCGATTCAGTTATAAAAAGGGCGCGAAGAACAAGTTACTATTCATCATCGTTTTCATCTAGTTACCAGGGTAAATCAAGGGGCAATTTAAAATTGAAGGGTGATTACGTCTATTCAAGAGCTCCTAAACACAATGGCAAGGTTAATTCAGTCAAATCAAGAGCAATCATTAGCTCACTCTCATGATCAAGCCACGTCAGAGCAAAGAAAGCACATAAGGATGTGGGTTTTTGTGCTAAATCTCTCAGAGAAGAAGCACAAGTGAGCCTCACATGGATTGCCAGCTTGGCAATCTGTGTGAGGTCACTTAGTGATCCAACGGCCAAAAACAAAGATCCAATGATTAAAGAATTGAAGGGTGTAGATTAAGAGGAGCGTGCAGAGCTCAAAGGCCTAGAAGCTTCACTATGGTGCTATAAATAGCACCCTCATCACACACACATAGTGTGGTCTTTTTCTTTTCTAGTTTTAGCCTAGTGTAGTTTTTTTTAAGCTTAATGTAATTTTGATTTAAAATCAGTTGTAACTTTTTTTTAAGAAATGTAATTCAGTTTTTTTAATGAAATTTGGTTTAATTTTGTTATAAGCTCTCTTTTCTTTCAACTCATAAGCTCTCTCAATCAACCAAACTGTTTTAATAAGCTAATAAGCTCATAATAAGCTCTTTCAGTCTATAAGCTGAAATAGAGCTTAATCAATTCAGAAATAATCCTATCTAAACCTTAAAACAGCTTAACTTACATTTACCTTGGACTTTATTGGATTTAAGCTTAAAGGAAGGGGATCTAGGAATGGAAGAGATCCCATGGATTATTACCCTAGCTTATTAATAAGCTAGGGAGCTTGTAGCTGCCTTAAAAGGTACCTCTTGTTTAGCTAGAGGACTTTGTAAGTTTCTCTTTTAATTCCTTTAAATTCTAGCCTTAAATAGTGGTCTTATTACTTTCTATGTTTAGATCTGCTTATTTGCTTATTAAGTTTGCTTATTATTGCTTATTTGTGTTTTATTTAGCTTAATAGTCACATTAGTTAATCTGTTTTTGCTTTTCATAGCCTAGAACATAGTTTTTATATAATCTGTCATATAAACCATAAAAAACCAAAAAAATAAGAAGTTATAGATTAGATCTTAATTCTAGCTTAAAGTAGTTGTTAATTTGTGTTAATTAGGTTTGAATTAAGCTAGTTAATGTCTGGTAATCAAGTTTTCTTAATTAGTTTTCAATTCAAGAAGCTTTTCTAAGTCTGTCAAGAACCTTAAGGGGTGTTTGGTTTAAGATAGTTTGACCATCAAAAGTCAAAGCTATTTGGTAAATTTTCTTTAGACAGCTGAGCTTTCATAAAATAACAAGTTTTGAAAAGATTTTAATGATTAGTTTGAAGTAAAAATGATTTTGTGACTTATTTTACTCATCTCAGCACCAGGGCACTTTTTACCTTATTTTTAGCTTGAGAAAATTGGATCTAAGCCTTCCAAGGCTTAGATATAGCTTGTTCTTAGCTTATACACTTTTAGTGAGTGTGGTTAGTATAGTGGTAACCTCTAGTTGCCTACACTTTTGTAAGATTGCTTGCCATTTGCATCAGCAGTACTAACATCAGTTAGTACTGCTGAATTTGGAAGCTTAAATTTGAGCTAGTTAGTGTAGGATTCATAAGCTTAAATTCAGATATATTTTAGTTTTCTAGCAGCTTAGGTTAAGTCATAGCTTATTCACCATTTTCAGCTTTACTTGTTAGCTTTAATTTGTTTTAATAAAGTCACTAAATAAGTCAAAAAGACCAAAAACAGTAGGTTAGAGGACATAGCTTTTAATTCAAATTTCTAGCTTATAGATTAAGGATTTACCATTTAGTTTCATAGCTTAGGAGTTGCTTAATAAGTTTTCAAAAGCTTATAATCTAGCTTAGCTTTTTGAGCCTTTTAGCTTATGAAGAATTTGAGTTTTCTAAATTTGTTCCTGAGTTTGCTACTTTGATCACTTAATTCAGATAGTGTAAAGTGTTTGTTGTTAGTTTAACTTGTCAAATTCAGCTTCCTTACATCATAAGCTTTCTTTAGCTTCTTTTAGTTTTAAATTTAAGCTTATTTTAAGCTTTTTATAGCTGTTTAAGTGAAACCAAGGGCAATAAGCCCACTTTCTGTGAACAGCTTTTTGATAAGCTGTTTTAAGGGCTTCTTTTTCACTTTCAGATAAAAAGCTCAGTTTTAAAGTTGTTTAAAATCATGTTTTTAATAAGTTTAGATATTTAGATTTGTTAAAAGTAAGAAAAATAAAAAATTGCAAAAAGTTGGGGTTTGCCTGCCTCGAACCCACGACCTCCCTCTTATATGCCATACGTGTTAACAAGTGTGCTACAATAGCTCATCCGTTATCTTCTCTTTCCATTTAATCTTTAAACACGTTTTTATTTCCCTTTTTGCTTATAAGCCGTAGCTTAAATACGAGCTTATAGAGCTTATTTGTTAAGCTGAAACTTTCCTTTTATTTTTCCTTAAATCGTTGTTGTATTTTAGATTTTACCTGATTTTTTTAGATTTTTTCTTTTATTTTATAATTTACTAGGATTTTTCGTAGGATTAAATTTTCAAAAATACATAAAAAATAGAAAAAAGTTTCAGAATGTGGGGTGATCTTCAAGTACTGTTTGAATCACATGAAGGTGGACATGGTTCTTTGGTTTGGTCTGATCAACAACAATGGCATATCAGGAGTTGGAGACTATTTCCATTTTCCAATGTTCATGTATTGGAAACCATTTCTGGCAAGGTGGTGTATATGTTTGCAGATGGGTCATATCCTCTTTCAGTTCAACTTATGAAGAAGATGCTGAAGCACAAATTGGAGATTGAAATTGATGGTGTGGGGAATGATATGACTTATGCTGAGCAGTTGATTCAATTCATCAAGAATCAAATTGCTGCTAGCATTCCTTCTGCTTGATACTGGTACCTTGTCACTCTCTTGTATATTTTCTATCTGTTTGCTGTGTTTTTAGGTTTTATTCTATATTTTGGAAAGCTTGTTGTAAATGGTTTTTGCTTTTTGGGTCAATCTTGGTTTTTGGTAGAAGCTGTTGGGTTGGATCACATTCTTTTGAACTGGTTTTTTTTTGTACAACCTGTTTTATGTGATCAAATTTGGGAACATGGTTTTCTGGCACAATTTTTCAAGGACATATTTTTGGTGCAACACCCTATGGTTCTCAATTGCCAGGCCTTTAAGGCTAGAATTAATTGAATTTTGGTTCTCAATTACCAGGCCTATCAGGCTAGAATTAATTGAGATATGGTTTCAATTCCCAGGTCTTTTGACCAGAATGAATTGATATAGCTTTAATGGTTTGCTTCAAATCATAGGGTCACTCAACTGACTGATGTTTCAAGTACCAATAAGTTGAGATGGTTTGCAATCCACCATGGGAGTAACCCTTTCTGGGTCCCAAGGATTGTCTAGCCCACAAGCAAACGGCTATGTGGTAAAGGCTTATAAAATCCGTTTATGGCTGTGATGATTTGCCAAAAATCATTAGGGTATTCCAATTCACCAATGATTCATGTTCTAAGAATTGGACTGGTTATTAATTCACCAGGGTGATGTCATGATTCCACCAAAGAGTTAGCTAGCCCAAGAGTTAATGGCTACTTGGTAAAGGCTACATCAAATCCATTAATTTTCTATGATTCACCTCTCCCCGGAGTTAACACACCATGGGATGTGATGAGAATAGTATGTAACCCTGAATTGATGGTTTTCATGTTGCTGATTCAGAGTTTATGAAGGTTGCTGCTTTTGGTGTTCATGCTGTCAATTTCCTTATGTTGCTGCAAAGACTTTCACCTGCTATAATCAGATTTCTGATTCAAGAAGTATGGAGTTGGTTTCAAGATGTTGCTGTTCAATCCTCTGTAGTTTTCAAAGAAAGATCTATCTAGAAACTTGAAGTTAAATGTGTCAAATTCAAGTTTAGGGGAGGATTGTTAGGAATATTGTAATAGATGGTTACTACTAGTAGGTATGTAGTTCCTACTGATAGAGTAAAAGTTCTTGCTGGTAGGTATGTAGTTCCTACTGGTAAGGATAATGTTATAGTTAGTGCTGGCAGATCAAAAGTTATTCCTGCTGGTAGAACAATATTAGTCCTGGTAGTATTATGCTTACTCCGAGTTGATAGTATAGTTAGTTAGTGATAAGGATATGCATGAGATATCCTAGGAAGTGATAATACTTATCTCTTTAGCGAGTCTTAGGTAACAGGTTGTTAGGGTTTCATGAGTATTTAAGAAACCTACGGTCATAGATGAAGGTGAGACGATCGAAAAACACTTTTATTGTTAATAGAAAAGATCCATAGAGGATCATTGTTTGAGTAATTCTTCTTCTTTAACTCTGTTGTTTATATTCCGCGTAAACAATAGTTTAATTTGTTAGAGTCTCTCTTAGAGTTGCTTGTGATTACATAAGTACTCTACACCCTTAACAGGCTTGAAGATCTGTCTAGGGCTGGACCTACAGGGGGTTCAAACGATGATTGAGTGATGCCATAAGAATTAAACAAATTAGAGGGTTAATGAAAAGAATTAAATGGATAAGAAGAAAAAGAAGATTATTTTTGGTTTTTTTAATATAATTTTAAAGGACAAAGAGATAGACAACTTGAACCAAATAATCAAACTTAGTTCACGGTAGATCTTAAAAATATTACTTTTTAAGGTGAGTCGTATTTCGTAAATGACACAAATGGTAAGTTTTTAAATCTTTAATTCGAGTTGGAAACTTATTATGGATAATACCTCAATCGAAGGTATTATTTGTTGGTGTTGTTTTACCAACTTTGTTTATTTTATTTTTTATTATGGACAAAATTTTTATTATTATTAATATTTTAATTAATTTTTTTTATATGATAATTATACTAAAAGAAAAGAAAAAATATTTTTTACTTTTTATTTTTTATAATTTATTTTTTTTGGTTTTTTAACAAGAACAAAACTTTTAAAAATGAAAGGGTCTTCAAATTACGATCAACAAACTTCAAACGAGAGAATCTTAATCACAAATCCTTGGCAGCGGCGCCAAAAATTGATTGGTAGTAAACCAACACACGTAATAATAAAATATATAATATATTTGAAAATTACCAAGTTACCCTTGAGGACAAAGGTAAAAAGGAAAATCTTCACAAATATATAAAATATAATACGTATATAAACCAGGAAGTATGATTCCTAGGTCGTTATCCCCCAACGATTTGTGAAATTGAAACCACGTTTGATGTTCAGACAATGATTTGAATTAGAAACAAAGATTGATTTGATTATCTACTTCTACAATTTAAAATAAACGAATGATAACAATTAAGCACGAAAACAAATACTGGAAATCAAACTTTAACTAAAAACGTAAAACGGGAACCCTAAACTGCATTTAAAAACCCTAAATTTCTAAAATTAAATCTAAAATGAAATTTTCTTTTCAAATGGACTCTAATTGACTAAAAAGTAAGTTTAAAGAAAACTAGAACAAAAACGGATTTGAAATGAGCTTTAAAACACGAAAAACGAGAACGAGAATCAATCCCGTTCTTTAAAAATTGAAATTTTGCAAATTAGACCCTACGAAAGCAAAACTAATTTTCCTATAAACTTTATGATAAAAGAAAATTTTCTAAAAAAGATTTATAATTTTTTGATTATTTTTCTATTTTTATGATTTTTTAAAGTTTTTAATAAAAATAAATGTTTAAAAATACTAAACTAATTATAAAAATTCTAGAAAAAATACAAAAAATAGCTTGAACTAATTAGATCCTAAGAAAAATAAGTTTGATATCACATCATAATGAATAAGTTGTGAAATAAGCTATAACAGCTTATAAGACTTATAAGGGTCAAACGTGTATAAAATATAAATGTTGCAAGGTTATAACGAAAAAGACTCAAGGGCGCAGTGGTAGTGAGTGTGGTGTGTGTGTTATAAAAGGGTTGAGGGTGTTGAGGTCAAGGGTTCGAGTCTTCCCCTTTTTAAAAAAAAAACTTATAAAAGTAAAGTTGTAGAACAGCTAAAAATAAGCATTTTTAATAAAAGAAACTTTTTGTGAAAAGCCCTAAATAAGCTGTTAAACAGCTTATAATTTGACAGAAACTACTTAGCTACTTTTTTTGGTTTTTTATAGAAAACTAAATAAGCTAGTAGACTAAAATAAGCTAAGTTAAGACTAATTAAGCTATAATATGCTAAACCTAAGCTAATGAGCTAAACAGAACTTAAAAATAAGCAAGTAATAAGCTAGAAAATAAAATAAGCTCTAGTTTCAAAACCAATAACCAAACAGTCCTTAGGGCAGACTTTGAGCTTACTTTTAAGCACTAAAATGGATTCTTACAACTAAGAGCTTAACACTATCTTAAAGTTCAACTAAAGACCTACTTAAAATAATAAGCTAAACACATTTTGAAATCTAAATAAGCAACTAAAAAGCACTAAGAAAAAGCTACAGGCTATTCTTGGTAAATTTGGTTTTTTAACTGAAAAAGCTAGAATAAGCTAACTAAGACTCATTAAGCTATAAACTGACTACTTCTAACCTAATAAGATATTTTAAGAACAAATTAAGCTAAAACTTAAAAGCAAAAAGCTATAAAATCCTGATAAGCACTTAAATGGATTTAGAGCCAAACAGTCCCTGCAAGGACTTTTGAGCTTATTTTTAGGTAAGCTCTTAGATCCTTGTAGGGAACTAGCTTATTAAAGCTTATACTACTACTAAATAGCTACTCTAATCTACTTTTAAAAATGATTTTGAAACAAATTAGCTTAATGAAAAAGCACTTTGAAAACAGTCCTAAGGCTTAAATCATGCTGAGTTTTACTTTGAAACTGAAAAGACAAAAGGCAATGTTGCAGCTTAAGTTTAGATGACAAAATAAGCTAGAATTTTAAAACTAATTATAAACTTGTGAAATATGACCTAAAAGCTACTTATAATCTGAAAATCAAAAGCTAAATGCTAAATTAACCTACTGAAAATTGAACTAGAAAATGTACTTATGCCTTTTTATGTATCTGATGCAGTTGACACACTTATGACCAAAACTTAAACTAGACAAAATGCAGGCCTAATAAGACTATTCTATCAAGCTTAAAACTCAAAATGAAAGACAAGAAAGATAATGACTATTGCTAGAAGAGATATAAGCTAAGTTATGCAAAATATTTTGACAGATTTCTACTAATTTTAACCTAACTTATGAAAAACTAATTATCCCAATCCTAGCTTATGAATTTAGCTTAAACAAACCTAAATGAGAGTTTTAAAGCAAACACAAAAGACCAAATGGCCAACAACAGTATTAACTTGTGGTTAAAACTGTTGTGCCAAACACTCCTTTAAAATCATTGAAATCTATTTAAACTTGAAAATTTAAAATCTAGTGAACAATTTTCAAAGATCAGATAACAAACAACTTATAAAAGACCTAATGAGCTTATACTAACAAGCAATTAAGCCAGAAATACTAATCTACTACTTAATCTAATTTTTTTGGTTTTTTGTTTTTTCTTAAGGATTTTTAAGACAAAATATGAAAAACTAAGATCTAAACTATAAAAGCTAAAAACAGACAGTTAAACATGAACAATAAACATAATAAGATAGATGAAAGCACAATTAAGAAAATAATAAGCTGAGAATAAGCAAATGCAAGATTAGAGCTAAATTACTTGAAATTAAAAGAGAACTTACAATAAACCTTAGCTAAACAAAGGCAATCAAGGCTCAATGAGCTGTCTACAAGCTCTAGCTTATCACAAGGATAAGCTATTGAGGTCCCATAAGCTCTTCCATGATTAGCTTATCATCCAAATGTACAAAAACCATTAAGCAAGGGTAATTTATTGATTTTAAGGATTTAAGTAAATTAGATGACCGAATTAAGCTCAATTTGAGCTTAGAGACTCAAAGAGCTAATAAGAGCTTATTAGAAGCTTATCAAGCAGTAACTAAACATTTGAGCTTATTGAGAGCTTATGACAGATTTAGTAAAAATGATCTTTGATATCATTAACTAGAAAATAGATACAATTACTGAATTTGAAAAGCTAAAGCTAAAGTTTAAAAACTAACATTCATAAGCTAAAAATTCTAGAAGCTAAAAAAAACTAGATAAAAAGATGATCCCGTGTATGAGTGAGAGATGCAATTTATAGCCTGCCAAAGATGCTTCTAGGTCTTCTAGCCTTTCTTGGATCCTGTCCCTTCATTCCCTCAATCATTTGATGCTCAATATCTACCGTTGGATTAGATTTTGATCACAAGGATTGCCAACATGGCATCCGTGTGTTAGAGGCCTTTGTACTTCTTTTCCATACATTTTAGTGTAAAATCCTCATTCCCCGTGTGTTTTCTTCAATCCACGCGTGTCATTCCCTTTTGGGAATTGGCCAATGAGAGCGTTTGGTGATGTATAACTCTGCCAAGGTGTTCCTTAACGCTTGAATTACTCATCCTAACCCTCAATTGTTAATTTCCCTTTGTTTTGACTCGAGGTTAAATAGGGACGATGGGTGAACAGTGAAACTGTTTTTCCCGCGCGTAATTTTCTTATAAAAGAGGGTGTTTGACTTTTTTGATTTACCCGGTGTTATAACTTCGGGCTTATAAGGTTTTTGGGCCTGGGTAAGATTTGGGCTCGGGCTTTGGATTTGTTATAAGGAAGTTAATGAGTGTTAACTCTTATAAACAAGAATTAACACCGTTCGGGTTTAGGAATTATTTTTCTAATTGGGTTAACTTTGAGGGACTGATTTGGAAATTTTGGGCTTTGTCTTTTTGTGGATGACTTTGTTTGACCATGAGTTGACTTTGGTTGACCCTTTGATAGCATTCTCCTGGCTCTTGCACACTCAATTCCGTTCCCGTGTCCGTGTTTGTCCGGTTTTGACCGTTTTCTTGAGATTTTTGCAATATCCGTACCTACACAATCACAAAGACAAAACAAGCAGTTTACAAGCATTTAAAGCACAATTTTGTCTTTTTAGGACCATTTTTAACATAAAACGGATATGTGTTTTCACACATATCAATACGCAATATAGCCATTATAAATGGTAAATAGGGTTTATATATAAAATACAATAGAACATGTTTTGCCAAAACAAGTAAATAACAATATAGATGCATACGCGAGAGAATCAAAACAAGCTTTTCATTTCACGAATAAAAACATAATTCGGTAACAACCAACCCAAAATAGGTACATGATTTATGATTATTTTTACTGCCAACATCTAGACCTAACCATCAGTCTAATGTCCTACATGATCATGGTACTACTAGTCTAAGGGTGAAAACCTAAATGTCTCTCAACATACGACTCCAACCTCCTAAGTCTCCTCCAAGTATCATCACGATCCCTACGAACCTGACGAAACTCCTCCTGTGAAAGTGCCATGTGCCAACGAATACTGTCAATCCGATCTCTCTCTATACTCAACATAGCTCGAACCTTTAGGTACTCCAGTCTCAAACTCCCAATCATCTCAACTAAACTAGCTCGCTCTCCACTAGCTACCATCTGACTAGTCTCCAGCTGTCTCTAAGTGGTCTCAATCTCAGTAATCCAATTAATATAAACCTCTAACATGTAGTGAACTATATCATAAATAGTATCCTCAAGATCAGGTATACCTCCTCTAGAAGACTCAGAACTATCACTAATAACCAATGGACCTACAGCGATCTCTCTCGTGTCTGCCGTACTAGCCTCTGCCTTAAACTCCTCATCATCCTCCCTAACATCACTAGAAGCAATCTCAAATCCCATACCTACACCATCCTCAGGGTGAGCTACAACTCCCTCACTAATACCTACATCTGCAACAGCCTCTACATCAGTAGTATCCACCTCCATATGCTCCTCTCTGCTATCCTCTAGTGAGTATGAATCTCTAAACCTCTTGTAAGGTGGTAAAAGATCAGCAAGAGTAGGGGCTATCGACCTCGAAACATGAGTGGATGATGTACGCGAAGCATGGGGATCTACATCACCTACGAGAAGTCTAGAAGAAGGGTGAAGATGATCCAATGACCTCATCAAAGATGAACCTAAGTATTACACAGATGTAAGTTCGTGGTGAAGGGTATACAATGGTGCAGACATTAACGTCTAAAAAGCCTCACTATGTCCATGGGAGTCCTAGCAATGATCGATGAACAAATCTTTGTTTGTGTAGATGAAATCAAGGCATCGGTCGGTGTCTTGAGGTGTATGTATGGATATAGAAATGATCTGAAAGGTGCACTAGAAGAAGATGATCTTGGTGAAGATGCCGATCTGATGAATGATGAGATACACGTCTCCATGCAAGTCTACGAGCAGGTAAAGATCTAACTCTCTTCCTTGCAGTCAACAACTTATGCGACCCATTAGGATGGGTGCGGTAAGGTCGACCAAAAGGGATAACCTCACCGAGTCGGATAAGAGTCGCTGAACGTTGACGAATCCCAAGTGGGGAAACAACAGATGCAAGGGGAAACTCTGATAATGGTGCAAGAGTATCATGAGATGATGATACGGGTCTCTACTCAGCAGGCTCGGACTCACCGTCCGCCTTCGAGTCATCAGAACACAAAAAGGGTGAAACCAATGGCAAATCTGGGCGGGAGGTAAAGAATCCTTTGATAGATCAGAATCAAAAGAAGGTGAAGAATCAATTAAATCAAGTACCCCAGAAGGTGAGATGACTGAAACCGCCCCCACCTCTGGTGTAACTATAGAGTCAGGTACAGGAACCTTAAGGATAACAGGGATAATAGCAGGAATAGCACCAAATAGAATCACTCGTGAGGCATGAGAACCCATACTCTCCTCAGATGGATCAGACGAAATAGAAATAATAAGAGCATCCATGACCTGCACAAGCACAAGTTTTACAAATCCTCTTTATATGAAACCATGCACGTACAAGCAGAGCCAAGAAATAAGTACGATGCGAAATATGAAATGGCAAAATGATGAATAAGGTAATTATGGCAATATGATATATATTATCAGTACTTATATATATTAAACGCTATTATTATAATATACATGTAAGCAGGTAAGGCACGTAGGATCAAATACTGGTTATAGACCAGACCTAGATATACTACCTAGTTCTTTATAACCTTGGCTCTGGATACCAATCTGTCACACCTCCAAACGGGCCTGGACGAAATACACATGTCTGGGGGCGTGTCGTCATAATACACATCACACAAGATACAAAGAACAACCTCTAAGGGTACGTTTGAAAATTCAACATCGTTGCATTAATTAAAATAGTTAAAGTTTGACATAAGTTTAAAGATAATATGCAGAAGCGAATAAAAGTTTTAGAAATTGACAACGATGTTTAAACAGTAGATAATAGCGTTTCTTGAAAATTGGCACAATGCATAGCGACACTAAATAGCAAGCAAAGACATCCACAGCTAAGCACCTGAGAAAAACATGCTAAAATGGTCAACATAAAGTTGAGTGAATTCATAGGTTTGGATTTAGTATTAAAAGTGGACCACAAGTTCACAGTACGCACGTGACAGTTATAAAAGATACAACTTCACAAAAAAGAATGTATTTACTGTTGCACTAAGCTCATGACACCGAGACTCAATTTAAAAGGAAGCATTTTATATGCCAAATAGTATTCCATGCCCTAGAGGTATCTGACCAAGATCACCTATTGACATTCCGACATGGTATATATCCGTTTGTTCAGGACCTCCGAATCTATTAAGCGCTACTTACCCGGATAGGGATAATTACTCCTGATAGATCTATTTACAACATTCGCTCTCACTTAACCAGTCAGTCGGTTAAGCAATTGACGGTTCATGATAATTCGGGCATTAGTTGTCTATTCGCTACTTAGGTAACATGTAATCAGGAAAAGGAAACATAAAGTAATTGTGTCCATATTTTGAAAACAAGCAATGTTTCTCACCCCAAAATAGTAAAGTAGAAGTAGTAAAATGTGGGGCTATGAACTCACCTTAGCAAAATGAGCAAATGATAATCACGCAAGTAAAATGTGATATAGAAATCTAGCCGCGACCTAGAATAATAACGCGTCTCAGAAACACGAAAAGTATGCCAAGAATTGCACAATATGTTAATCACCAAAATACATCCTTGTGTGTTTGCTTTAGTTGGTTTAACAAACCATGATGAAATGAAATCATATAGTTTTTCATTAAGTTTCGACATTTATCCAAAAGTTTCCATTTTTAGTAAGTTTCTATTTTAGGAAAGTTTTTAGTTTCGGGACATTAATACCATCCCCTATATTTGTTAAGTTTCCATAAGTCAAAACGCACTAACTAGCCTTAATTACTTAACTTCTAAGTCCGTTCCGCTAAATTCTTACCAAACCTACTATTTTTAGTAACTTTATCGCTTTTCCCAAAATATGTTGACGACGTCTTTAAACAATACCAATCAATATATAAGTGTTACTATATGTTTCGCTAATGTTTAGAAAGTCTAAAATTGTCTAAAAGTGTCCGAAAATCTGTTTTACTATTTACATCAGCAACTATTCATTTGGTTTCACCAAAAAATGTTTCAAGTTTCATTTGGCCATAACTTAGTCGTTTTAAATCCGTTTTAAAGTGTGATATATGAAAAACTATCTATTCGAAACAAGCTCTTCAAAAACTACTTTTACGCTTAATAAAAACATTTTTAGGTCGACCAAACCCTCAAAACAAATTCAGGACAGCAAGCACTTTTTGTCAAAAACGCAACCAAAATCCACCCAAACTTCACAATAGTGCCTAATCTAGCCCAATCTCCATTCACAACTAATCTACAACAAAACCACACCTAAATCTAACCTAATCCCTTCATTTCTATTATTGTAACACTCATCAACTCTCATCTCACCAAGAACATAGTATTTAACTAGTAAAATAAAGTAGTATCATTATTTATGAAATCTTGTCATTAAAATCTTTCAAAAATTGAAACACAACATATGGATGTATGGATCTTGAACATATAAGAAAGAATATAGGAAAAAACACAAAGAAGGATTCAAGATACTTACAAGAACAAAGAACAAGTAATGAAATCACAAGATCTATACCCCAATATAATAGATCTTGAAAAACCTCAAATAATAACCAAACCCTAATTTGTAGATCTTGAAGAAAACTTTGAAAAAATATGATCAAACCTTTGGAACACCATTAGATATGGTTAGAAATAAGATTAAAATAGATGGATCTTGGATAAAATCAAAACTATGGAATGTTGTTGGTGTTGTTTCTCTTGCCGTGACCAAAGAGAAGGAGAGGGAGAGGTGTGAGTTTTTGTTGAGGCTAGGATTGTGATGAATGACCAAAAATTATTATAAGTGGTGTTTATATAGGAAAAGGTTCTAGGGTTTAAGATATTTTTGGGACTAGAAGTGGGTGACTAGCAAAAGAGTGAACCAAGGACTTCATGGTCCTTGTGGTTCGTCCGAAGTAGGCCAAAGATGGGGGAAAGGTTCATTGTTTTGCTTTGGCTTCAAGTTTAGTTAATTAAATCCATTTCAAGTTAGTGCCTTTGTGGTCCTCACATGCAAGGTGAAAATTTGTGTAAGAGAGGTGTTGGTGCATGGGAAGGTTAAGACCAAGAGGCCATTATCCCACTTATGCATGCATAAGTTTCAAATTAAAGTGAAAAGATTACATGGGAATTAATTTAGAGTGTGTATGCGTGTGTTTTTTTAGTATAGGGGGAGGGATGAACAAAATTTTTAGCTTAACAATATGAGATGGACGATAACTAAAGTTTACACAAAAAGATTTCGAGTTTCTGAGGTTTCGTTAGGTCAAAAACGCGAAAAACGCAATTTAGACAATAAAGCGTAAAAATAAATATCGGGAGTGATCGTAAACTACAAAACACTTAGAAAAAGATAAAATAACTCATATAATATCTAATCTAATGAATATCCGATGTTAGAACGTGTCTGATGACGTTTTTCAGATTTACGAGGGTTTACTTCCTGGTAAACCGCCAGATTCAAACGTAACGTATAAAAGTCAAAAATAATTATCGGAAAAGTTTAAAATATTGACCTGAAAATCTTAGGGTGTGACAAGTATTAATTAATACTAAGCCAGACTTTATTAGTATTCCACTTGGAACCATGTTCTTTTTAGCAAAGAGATGAGTCTTTTTAGCAAAATTTTGATGATTCACCCTTTGAGTATTGTTCCATACAGGTTTTACCATCATTTGATTTTGAAACTATTTTTGATGGTAAGTGCAATCAACTTGCAATTTAGAAAAGCTTCCACACACATAACAGGCCTTATTAAACATCTCAAAATTGCTTCCTAGTTTTTGAGACATCATATTGTTCCAATTTCTTTGATTGCCTCTTGGACTGTGAGTGTTTTGCCTATGTTTCTCAACTTGTTTAACAGTTTTACTAGCAGGTTTCTCTTGTTGCTTAGGTTTGACAAACTTTATCTTAGCAATACTAGGCTTAACTGTTTTCTTCTCAGTTTTTGTTTGAGACACATTTTCTTCCTCACTATCTAACATCCATTCTTCAATAATTGGGGCACCATCATTCTTCCTAACTACTTTAGGCTCTTCTTCACTAAACATAGCTTTACTGGTGTCATACCCCAAAAATCAAAGTACAATGGCAACCGAGGGAGCGTGACTTCATGATTATCATACTTCTAAGCAATACAGAACAACCTCTATATGAGACGTTTTAAGAAAACAGATCACTTGAATTAGGAAATAATAAATTGTTTAACATTCAGCGGAAGCATAGAAATAGACAATACAACATTGTTTTTAAATAGTACAAGTGATCTTCAGATAACGAGAAAATGACTGCAATGCATGAGACTTCATATAGCATCTTCGTTCTTAATACCTGAGAAAACATTGCTAAAGTGTCAACATAAAGTTGGTGAGTTCATAGGTTTGTTTAAACAAAAAAGGCAGTGTTTGTGAATCATAAGATTTCATCCACATATGACAATATAACAGATACAAAGTCATATAAATTGCATTACTATTGTCTAAGCCCATGACACCGAAGCGTTAACATATACCAACAATAAATGAATGCCCTTGCAGGTGTCTAACCCGGGACGCCCGTAATCTGACTCAAATGAAACTGTGTTTGCTTGACTAATGTTAGTCCAAGACAAACAGGGATTGTCTATCCCGATAGATCTATCCATAACATTCACGCTCACAATGATTGACGGTTCATGATGAATCGGGACTTAGACCAATCAGAAATGAGTAATTGTACTTGTATTCACACGTTTAAGATAAGCAATGTTCTCACCCCAAAAGATGATTTAAAATAGTAGATTAGGGGCTATGATACTCACCTTGACAGTTAATCGTCTAAGATTGGTGGTGGATTAAGGCACGTCAAACAGTGACTCCGTCAAATACCTAAATAATTATGACAAAGTCTAAGTCTACATTCTAAACATATGTAATGAATTATGCAATTGGTCAAAAGGCTTGGTCATTTATGAGTTAACGTTTTATGTTTTCAAAGTGTTGATTAAACCACGGCCTTAGTAACGACTTTACAATTATGAGTATCTACACAGAATTTGTTAATATTACTATGTTTTGCACTTATATTTACAATTTCGTATGGTTTTATATCTAATAAATTTAAACAGTATTTGTATGTTATTAAGTACATGTATCTTCTCATCGCGTTTGTTTATTTATACCGTCGTCGTTAACTAATTTGCTACAACTTATTTACTTATATTTAATATTCTCTCGTTTCATGGTTTTTAAATCGTATGGCTTTTAAATTTATATTTTAAACTCAAATAAGTTTTTGAAAATATTTTTGGTGTTAATTAAAATGTATGAGCCGGGACAAACTCTCTTACCGGTTTAAAAGTTCATTTTCCTTCGTTAACAATTATAAAGCATCATAAATTATCGTTTCTAACTTATATTCGCTAAAATAAATATACTTGTAAAACTAACTACACTTGTTATCAATTCGTCACCCATTTGGAGCTCGAACTCATAGCTACGCATATATAAATATATATATATATATATCTGTCAGAAATTGCAAGTGAAAATATCTTGATTGGTCTCTATGTCAACTTGTCATCAAAATAATACATGCATCTTTGTATATTATAACTTATCACGTGTATGCACTCTATAATTCATGTCCTACTATTCTTTCTTGCTTTCTTTCCGGCTGTACACCTGACGCATACAACAGTAGGTTTTTAACTCACTGTTTTTTGGTTTCGATTCTTTCACAACAAGGCTCGAATGTATATTATATATATCACATGTGTACCCCTCCCTTTTTCCCTTTTCTGCTTTTTGACGCACACAAATAAGAGGTTTGACAACCACTTTTGTGGTGTCATTTGCTTCCACTCACGTGCCCTTAATAATACATATATATAGGTTTTCTTCTAGGTTTCCTATATAGATTATCACATGTATATATGTGTATATGGAGTACACGGTTTGCATATTTTCTGGTTTCCCTTTTTGTTGCCTATCAGACGCTCAACGATGAGTTTATACTCACTGTTTTTCCCTTCCTGCCATCTTCGTTAAACAAACAGATGCAACAACATGCAGGTTTTCGTTTTATATATTATTTGAACATGAGCGTGACTTAGGTGATTAACAATTTAAGGGTTATGCTTCGAGATACCAGTGACCTCTCGTTTCATGTAGAGCATGCAGCCTCAACAGCAAGCAACGCTTGCCATGATTCGTTAGCTTACATGAGACACAAGTGAAGGTTTATGTTTTGAAACAATGCGCACGGAGTGCTCTTTCTTGCAACGTAAATGACGTACTCACAACGAGCATGACTCGGCTGTGGTACGCACCTACAATGAGCAACATTTGGCTGGGGTTTGTCTTGGGTCTCGTGGATATGCCCCGTTGCACATCACAGCTGCCATATGAGGGTTTTCCTCGTTATTTCATGTGAAAATCCTAATGGTTCGCTAACCTTCTTACAGATCAAACGTTTGGTCATGACCACTTATAGTTCTTGCTAGGTTTTTGGCCTCGTTACTAGTACTATACGCGTTTAAAGTTAATAAAATTCTTCTGGTTTCGTTGTGTATGATATGGCATCTACAAGTTTTATTACAGGTTGTTGTTTCATGTGTGATACCTTGTTTACAAAAGTTACTTATATGCATATTGTTATCTCATGACCAGGATGTTCATAGGTGTACATATATATATATATATTGGACACGTTTGGTTATAGGTTATGTATCGTTCATGCAAAGTCATGACTAGTTGTGTTTTGGTTTTGGTCGTAGATTAGGCTACAAAATGAATGACATAGTACGATAAGCATGATTAATGTTAGGCTACAAGGATGACTTACAAAAGTCCGAGTATTGCTAAATGGGTTGAGGCGGGATGATGACGAGAAGCTTGAACCAATCCCTTAGTTAATACCACTTCAAGCCCGACGTTTACTAGCTCTTGAAAGCTTACTCCTACTGACTTGTGTAATCTTTGTTTTCAAGTTTTAGTGTGAAGAAATAGCTCGTGCATGATGCCTATTTATACTTCAAGGTAACTACTATCTCTTTGAGACCATGCATATGAATGATATAATTCATATATACTATTTGTATATAATACTATTTGTGATGATCATTCTTTTATAATACTGTGAGGAATAGTTACTATTTATGAATTGAATTGATATTGAAATTGAAATGTAACATGTGAATAGCCTCAAAAGGTGTAGGACACTATATGTAAGAGTGAAATGATGATGTTGGTTCATTCATTTTGAATTTCACTAATTGACTTTAACATAGCATTTGCGCATTTAAGTTTTTAGGAAACGAAACGTCAAGTAGTATTATTTATTTAGTAAAGTATAAATATTGGTTCCTTTATATTGTGTTTATTGAAGTGTGAATGAGTTCAAGTTACTATAGTCGTGCGACGTTGTTTCGCGTGGCGTTAAAATATGATTTTTATCGTTACGCGATCTCTAAAGTATCCCTTTTTGATCCGTAAATAGAATGACGATTTATGCGTGTTATTATAACTCTTGACTAGCATAAAATATTGTATGTCGCTTGAAGAATAATTTTTATTAGAAAAGAAATTGTAAAATTTCAACTGCTTGCGGTACATACTTTTATCTAAAAATGAAAAGGAGTTCTAAATTTTTCCAAGGTGTCACATCCGCCCCATGTTATGCAATTTCGTCCTGAAATCAAGACGTTGTGGTAGATCGCGGATTTGTGAATAGGTGAGGGTATTTCTCCCTGAATTGGTCTTCGCGTTCCTAAGGATACTCTGGGCCTCTACGTGCGTTCCAACGGACTTTAATGATAGGTATACGGCTTCGCTTGAGTTTCTTGACCTCACGGTCTATGATCTCTACAGGTTCTTCAACAAAGTTGAGTTTATCGTCGAGATGGATTTCCTATAGGGGGATAACAAGTGTGTCGTCGGACAAACACCTCTTCAGGTTGCAAATGTGAAACACGTTGTGTACTCGACTAAGTTCTTGAGGCAAGTCCAAACGGTAAGCTACTGGACCAATCCTTTCTATGATTCTAAAGGGTCCAATATAACGAGGGTTTAACTTTCTACGTTTTCTAAATTGCATCAGAACATTCCAGGGCGCGACCTTGAGCATAACCTTATCTCCAACTTCAAACTCAAGGGGCCTACGCCTCTTATCAACATAACTCTTTTGTTGATCACGTGCAGCTTGCATGCGATCCTTAATCTTGAAAATCTTCTCCGTAGTCTCGTGAATGATCTCTGGTCCGGTAAGTTGTGCTTCTCCAACTTCAGCCCAACAAACAGGAGAATGACACTTCCTACCGTAAAGTGCTTCGAAAGGTGCAGCTTTAATACTCGTATGATAACTATTATTGTACGAAAATTCTACTAGGGGTAAATGTCTATCCCAACCATTTCCTAAGTCAATCACGCAAGCTCTTAGCATATCCTCTAATGTCTGAATGGTCCACTCACTTTGACCATCGGTCTGAGGATGATAGGCAGTACTCAAGTCCAACTGTGTACCCAATGCTTTATGCAAGGATTGCCAAAATCTCGAAGTGAAATGGCTATCACGATCGAAGATGATTGACATCGGTATACCATGTCTTGCTACTATCTCCTTCATGTACAGCCTCGTCAATTTTTCTGTCGAATCTGTCTCTCTCATTGGCAAAAAGTGAGAAGAATTAGTAAGACGATCAACAATGACCCAAATTGAATCGTATCCTGCCGCTGTTTTGGGTAGTTTGGTGATGAAATCCATTATTATCTTCTCCCACTTCCATTCTGGTATATTGGGTTGAACCAATAAACCAGGGGGCCTTTGATGTTCATCCTTAACTTTAGCACAAGTCAAGCATTTACTGACATATGTGGCAATGTCAGCTTTCATGTTTGGCCACCAATATAACATCTTTAAGTCATGGTACATCTTGTCGGCTCCTGGATGAATAGAATACTTTGACTTATGCGATTCGTGCATAATCAAAGGTCTCGTGTCACCGTAACATGGTAACCAACT